>NW_004624934.1:80203-170169 GCF_000247695.1 Heterocephalus glaber | reverse complement strand
GTGAAGAGCCACTGCACCACGACAGCCTCCTTCCCAGAGGCCAGCCTCACCTCTGCCAGGCACTGTGCCGCCTACCACACAGGACTCCAGTTTCATCCTGAACACTCTCTTCTTCAGGGACATAGGTAGGGCACCAAACAAGTCCCAGGCACACTGTGGGTCGGGGTGAGTCCCCTCCTTGTTCTTCAGGAATTATCTATCGAATGAACGGTCAAGAGCTGAGCGCTGGAACTTGAAAGACAGGAAATCTCCAGCCCCAGCTCTACCACCTCCTAGCTACCTGCCCTTGCACAAGGGCCCAAAACTCCAGACCTCAGTTTCTTCATCTGTGCAACTTGGTGAGATTTAACAATAAAAACCCAGCCAATAAGGCAGCTGTGAGGCCCAAGCACAAGCACATCTGTGAAAGTGTTACAAAAAGCAGAGCAGACAGGACCCTGCAGTGCTCCCCAGCACTTGACCCTCTGGCCACTGCAGCGCTGACCTATCCCATGCATTTCTTGCCACCAAAAGAAGACACAAAACTAGCTCCTAAGAGGAGGAAAAGAACCACTGGTGGTCCAAGAAGGCACCAGAGACCTTCTGCCTACAGGAGGTCCAAGAAAGAGACACGTACAGCTGGGAGCATCCTATCTGCAAAAGGCCAGGCCAGAACAGTGTGGAAGGGAATCCGGCAGAACCACCCAGCAGGACTCCATGAGCCCCCTCAGCACTCTTAAGAAGCTCTGCTCCAGCCTACAGGGAAGAGCAAGGATACCATACCAGGGCCTGGGATCCTCCTCCCACGGCCTCAGGCACTCCTGATTTAGGGCAAACCCATCTCTCAGAAAAGTCCACTTCAGACCCTGAATCCCCAGCATTCCACACTGTATGTGGTCAACATCAGGGCTAATAAAACAACGAGCTGAGAAAACCCAAATGGCCAGGTGTGAGGGGAAAATAGACAGTGAATCAAATAAAAACTCACTAAGTCAAGGACAGTTCACGCCCCCTCCCTGCTGAGTTGCTGAACTCCCTCCAAGCCCACTGGTCTGGCCTTGACCGGGGAGTGGCCTCAGAGATGGCCCAACCCCTGACCAGCCATGAGGAAGAGAGCTTATAGCATCACTTCACAGAGAGCCAGGACCAGGACTTTCCATCTGAGATCCTTTCCACCCCACAGCCATCAGGGACCTCTCCTCCTCCATGCCCCATAAGCATTCACTATCCACCAAAGACTGGGTCTGGTATCCAGAATATCTAACTCTCTTTGATAAAAAAACACAAGACCAGTTAACACTCTTATTTACACTTTGACTGATTTCTAAAAAGGACTTAAGACAACTAGTTAACTGATATTAAAATCACCTTGCTCAAGCTCACTCACAAAATTTAAGCAAAGAGAACATCTTCTTAGGGCGCCCCCTCAGCCATTGCATTAGCATATGTGCCTACTATGCGCAAGGCACTATGGAAGCTAGAGATAAATAGTTCACGGTCTCTACCACAGAAAAAATTAATAAGCTGCAGCTGGAAAGACAAACCTGAAGAAGTTAGCCAGAATGGTGCAAACAAATGATACCTGCAGGAAGCCTGTGGGGCTGAGACAGGCAGTGTTACGAATACCAAATCTGGAGTCAGTCAGGACCTGTCTCTGCATCCTAACTCTAGGATGATTAACCTCTCAGAGCCTCAGCTTCTTCAGCTACAAAATGGAATCAGCAACATCCTTTCTCTCACTGCAGACATGAGGGATCGATCCCACAGCGGTTAGTGCACAGCCCAATACATGGAGCACGGACAAGGACTCCACATAGGTGGCTTTTGTGAACAAGGAGGTGGAAGGGCCTGAAAACTCTCATGAAGTCCTCCAAGAAGGAGAAATGAAAAGATGGATAGGATTTGAGTGGACAGAGAGAAACACATCCTAAGCAAGAGGAAGGGGTCCAGTAAAAAGCTATCACAGTGATTCTAGCAAGAAGGAACCAAAGCTAACTAGATGGCACACATGGAAATGGGAAACTAGATGAAGATCTGAGGACAGACAGAAAAGGGCATTTCTTTTCTTAGTTTTCTGCCTTGGTGTAAGTGTGCGGTAGTAAGGATCAAACCTTCAGGCCAGCACTTTACCACGGAGCTAAAGCCAGTTTTTCTGTTGCTGCTTTTCTCCTGTCCACCCCTCCAACTCAAGCCCACCCCTTAATTACTTCAAAATCTCTGTTCCCCCTCCCTCACAACCTGACTCGCAGGAAACCCAACACCAGATAGATCCCAATCTAGGAAAAAGGAAGATTTTGATCCTCAAGCCTATGAATCATGGGCCACCATCAGCATGATCTCATCTCTGGTAGCATCTTCTAAATGTCCACACCAACCTCAGCAATCTACACAATGCTGTTGCCATTCCTCAACAAGTTACAGACAGCAAACCCATGGGCCAGCTTCGGCTGTTACCATGTGGCTTGAAGATGGCAGAACACACCGTAAGTTACCAAGGAGAGGCTCACTTTACCAGAGCACCAAACTTGGTTAAAAATCTTTAGCTTCCCTGAAAGGTACTCTGTGAAAACAGCATAGATCTCAACTGATATCAAGAGACTGGTTTAGCCAGACATAGTGGTACACCCTGTATCCCAGCTACTCAGGAAGCTAAGGGAGGAAGATTATAAGTTCAAGGTCAGCCTAGGCAGCTGAGCAACACCATGTCTCCAAATACAATTTGTTTGTTGCTTTGTAGTACAAGCTGGCACTGAACTTACTCTGTAGCCCAGGCTGGCCTCAAACCTGCAGCAATCCTCCTGCCTCTGCCTCCCAAGTGCTGGGATTACAGGCATAAGCCACCACACCTGGCTCAAAATACAATTTTTTAAAAAGGTGTAGGAGGGCCTGGTATTTAGCTCAGTGGTTCCGGACCCTGCTTTGCAAGCACAAGGCCCTGAGTTTGATTCCTGATACCAAAAAAAAAAAAAGAAAATATAAAAAGGAGTAGGATGTAGTTCAGTGGTAAAGCCCTCACTTAACATATGCAAGGCTTTGAGTTCAATCTCCAGTACATCCCCCCCAAAAAAGAGACCTGTTTGAAATAAGCTCTCCCACCCATTCGCCTGCTGTAAAATGAAACCAGGTGCATGTAGTCAAAGATTAACGACATAGGGTTGGCTGTCCATAGATGCTTTTTTTAAGGCAAGATTCTTACAGGTAGAAAGGTCAAATCCACCAACTATTTTTACATGGCTACTGTTCCTCTTAGCCTCTGCCAAGCTCCAATTCAGGAAACCCTACAATCAGCACCCCAGGATTTTCCCAGAAGAACCACATCAGCATGAACCAGTCACCTCTCCTGTTTACTACTAAAAGTTCACCAGGTCACAAGGACCACTCACCAGCTTCCTTCTCTACCCTGGAGGGGCACAAGAACCGGTCGATTTCCTCAGCATTCTCCTCCAAGGGCATTAACTTTTCAGTCACAACAAAACTCCATCACATCAAATATGCTCAAAACCAGTGAGCCTCCAGATCAGTCTGAACTCCTCCTCCTACAGGAAAAATTTTCACCGTGAAAACATTCATGGCATTGGGATCAGACCACTTGACATTCACCCAGATGGGCTCTTATCTCGGGTTAGTTTCAAACTCCATGTGCAGGGGATACAGACGGGCTGGCTGAGCAGGTGGGGCCATATGACATCACAATACCAACTTCCGCGCACAGAGCATGGGACCATTCTAACCCACCTCATAACAAAGACCAAGACCAAAGAGATCACCTACCCGGTGCGCGCACACACACAGTCATCCATCCACACCGCCAACAGGAAGCGAAAACTAGAAGGAGGCCAGGAAGGACCTTCTAGCACCTCCTTTTCCACTTTTTCCCAGCTGATCTTAGAGCTCACAAAGCCTGACTCCAACCCAGGTTGAGTGTCTTGTTTTGTTTTGTTGTAGTACTGAGTATGAACCCTTAGCACTGGGCTACATCCCTTCATGAGGTAAGGTCTTGCTAAGTCACTAAACTGCCCAGGCTGGGCTTGACCTTGGAATCCTCCTGCCTCAGCCTCCCAAAGGGCTGGGGTTATGGGCATGTGCCGTACCCAGCTTTTTTTTTTTCTGAAGGGGATTGCCATGATAGATGGAAACAGGGCAGATATCTCTCTCATAAAAACTTCATAAATCTTGGGCCGGGGATTTAGCTCAGTGGTTCTACCGCCTGCCTCGCAAGCGCAAGGACCCGAATCTGATCCCTGGTACCAAAAAAAAAAAAACTTCATAAATCTTAAGAAACTCATGTAAGGAGAAAATGAATCATAGGCTAGAAGACACTACACCTGATGAAATTAACTGTTAATTTTAAGAATATTGTGGACACAGGATTATGGACTGAGTATCTCAGACCTTACACTGTCTTTCTGGACACGACGTGACACCCACCCACCTCACACATTCACACGTACCTACCTCCTCTGTAATTTCAACAATTGCTATCTGGAAAATAGGGCAATCGTCCATTCCACCAAAATCTCACACAACCTCCCTGCCTATTCCAAAATCAAAGTTTTGCTGGGGATTTAGCTCAGTGGTTCCGGTGGCTGCTTCATAAGCGCAAGGTCCCAAGTTCAATCCCCAGTACCAAAAAAAACAAAAGAACAAAAAAAACCAAAGTTTCACAGTTGCTTCTTTTTTGGTTGCAGACACTTTTCTCTTAAGCCAACACCAAACAGGCTCAGCCCCTCCCAGCTAACTGTCCACTCCCAAAGGGAACCTCACAGTCTAAGCCCTGCACAACACCATTCAATTCTCCAGATAGGTATCTTCACTCTTTTGCATAATTACAGCCTTGTGAAATGCTGCTCACCAAATCAGAACACCAAGTGCAGAGTAGGAGCGGAGCAGAGGGCAGCAGAGAGGTGGGTGTGCAGGAGAACGGGAAGGCAAGGAAAAAATAGAGACCACTGCCAATTGGTGGTGTGTTTGCTTTTGGTACTAAAGAAGTTAGAGCTATCCAACCCTGTAATTACTGCCAGGATTAAAAATCTGTTACTCACATAATCATGAAAGGCTTTCGCTTCACTTGAATGTTCACAAGTGTCTCTCCTTTCAGGAGCTGCACAGTAAAGGTCCCAAAATACACTGTAAGTTGAAAAAAATAAAATAAGATCAGATTACTAATGATTACTCGTGTACACAACATCGAGTGCATAACACGTGACACTAACAGCGCGGGGTCTCCCAAAGGCTTCGTCCCACCTTATCAGCTTCCACTGGGCAAACTGAGCCTAGAAAACAAAACAAGGCAAGCATCGTAATAAAAACAGCAGCTTCCACCTACCAAGCGTCCGACACGAGCCCGAAGCCTGATACCAACAGCCGCCACACACTTCACATGTGGGACCACTAAAGCTTAGAAGGGTGAGCACAGCCCACCCAGAGGCACCCAGGGAGGAATCTGGCTGAAAACCTACGCTTACCTCCTTCTACCTCGACCCAAACCAAAATAGCTGCGCAGTATAAAAAGTTTAAGTTGGCAAAGTCAGGACCCCACTGTGATTCTCTCCTACACGGCACTCTGGGCAACTCTACCAATGAGGGACCCTTAAAGGGTCTTCATCCCAGAGCCCACACCCCACCCTCCGCCACCCACCAAGAAGAGGCTGGGGACAACAGTGAATCTTGGTCCCTCTCACTGAGACACAGCCCTCTTTGGAGCATACCTGTCCAGCAAAGAGTGGGGACAATAGGGCAGACTCAGAAGCACCGCCCCAGCCTCACTGCAATTCTGGATGGCCAGTCAGACACTTTGTTCAATAAGAGGACAAACAAGTCCTTTGCCAACCAGGTGAGCATTAACAAAGGTGGGGTGGTCACTGGTATTAACAAGGCACCTTAGAGACATTCTAAACCGCGCACCATGGCCCAGGGCATAGCGGGCGCTGGGACTGAGGACTGCTACTGCCTCAAAATCCAGTGCTCCTGTCCCCATCACAGCCAGCTCCAGTCCCCAGACAAGCATCTCATTCAAGGGGCATGAAAGATGCACCTGCCCTCATCCGATCAGCTCACTGCTTCCTCTGTTGCTCAGTGTCAAATCGCGTAAGGCAACTTCTAACAAACCGGACCACAGCCACTCACTCACAGCCAGCACACCCTGAGCCCAGCAACAGAGTTCCTGGATGGAGAAAGTTCTGGAAAACCACAGCTGCAGAGTGGGGCTGGAGAATGTTTCTTTCTACCTCCAGAGCTGCATGCTGCATCACCTCCTCCACACAGAAACCATCTTCCAGACTTCAAATTCTCAGTCACATCAAGGAACTTTCACTCAAAGCCAATCGAGGGCAATGGGACAGCCAACCCTATCCACACACAGCCCTCCAAAACCAACTGTAGCCAACCTACCGCCCTCTCCTACAGGTGCAATCTTTGCACCACACCGGATACCTCCAATACGGCTGTTAGGAGGCTGGTAGAAGTAATTAAAAACTCATTTTCTCCGCACAAGTTAGAACAGACACTTCATCTCCTGCTGTTCAAAGAGACTTGAAACAGTAACCTGAGCTGGCGGTCAGGTAAATGTGCTAAGATCCCAACGACTCGACACTCCGTTTTCCTGAACTCCACCAAAATATCAAAAGCTACTCTGCTTTCTTTTTCTTTTCAAAAAGATGTCAAAGACTCCACCAACTGGTCCCACAAAACACCCAGGTTACATACTCGTGACAACTTGCTCCCTTCGACCCTAAGCCTCCCTCCTGCTGCCTGCCACAAACCCCATGCTGAGACCAGTGGTGCAGGGTTCAGAGGCCTGGGGAGAGGGTCTACGAGAGGAGACAGCCCCTGACTGCAAGTGGCAGGCACCCCACAAGGCCAGCTGCAGCCAGCTGAGGGTCTTGGTGAAATTTAAAGCCTTGTGGTTCCTGGGATGCTGAGGGAGGGGGGCAAGGACAGGAAGGTCCAGTCACTCTGAATCAGAATCCTCACAGGAAATGCAGCCCTTTCTTGCTTTTTCTCAGAGTGCCTGAACAAGGCCCAGTAGATGTTCTCTCTTAAGGTCTGGAGCATACCGAAGAACAAGGTAGGGACAGGCCAGTTATTGTGCAGCCCTGGTGTCCTCTCCACTCTGCCCCACTCCCACGCCTCTCCAATTAAAGCAGCATGCAGGACTTGACAAAAACCCTTCCAGTGACCCACAGCAAGTCGGAAAAGGAAGGAGTTTCTACCCTGGCACCACAAGGTTTAATGAGTGCTCCGTAGAAGACAGACACCAGGAAAAAACTTTGGACAGCAGCCTCTTCTACCCTTTCCTCCATGGCCAGGCCAGGTCTAAACCCCAGGGGTACCTCACAGGACCAGGAGTAGGTGGCCTGCTCCAGGCCAGTCTTTGTTCACTTAGACCCAGGGATGGAACGAACACACACACACACACACACACACACACACACACACAAACTATCACAAACTTACCACCACCACGAGTGCAGAAACCCAGGCGGCTCTCCCAGCGTGATGTTTTTTTCCCATCGAATCTGGAAAAGAGGGAGCAGAGACAGCTTAGAGCAGAGGAGGGGCCTCAGGGGCTTCTAGGAGCCAAAAGGCTGTGAAGACCAACTAACAATAAATGCCAAAAGGTGATAAAAATTCAAAATGGTGGCCACAGTGGCTGCTCCTGAAAACAAAGGCTCTAAGAATAGTGGGGAGGAGGGGGTGTCAAGAAACTGGATGCTGGGGAGTCCCACTCACCTCGGACAAGAAGGTCTGTGCAGATTTCTGTGCTCCTACATGCAGTAAGTATTCATAGACGTATAAAGCTAACCTGGAAAGCGGACAAGAGCAGAGAGAAAGGAAAGGGTTAGGTACACCGGGTGCTCGTTTTAGGCCTTGCCATCTGCTCTGTCTGCTCTGTCCCATTGTGACGGAGACCAGAGGTGAACTGCTAGCCCGTCCCAGGCAGGGCCACTTAGGGAGAGGGTACCAGGTACAACGCACTGACTCTAGCCGCGGGGCTAGAGACCAGACCCCGAACTTGAACTTACAAGTGGTGTCGAGGCCAAACCCACCTAGGTCTCTCAAACTCACTGACCACCCGAGCCACTCTCCTCCTCCCCACCAATTCCTGCCCGCCGCCTTCGTTCCAGCTTCGGGGTCTGAGCACACTCAGCCGCGGTCTGGGTGCTCGGTCTGGGTGCTCGACGCGCTCTGGAGAAGGAAGCAATGCGCCGCCCGCACCGCCTCCCCCTGAACAACTGTCCTCCAAGCCCGAAACCAAGACGGCGCCACCGTCCCTGCCCAGCCCGGTGCAGAACAGGAGGCGAGGCCGTGGGCAGGGACGGGCGAGCGCTGCTGGCCGAACAAAGCCCCCGGCACGCACTCCTCACACCGCGGGCGGACAAAAGGAGCCTTCGGGGCTGCAGAAGCCACGCGCCTCCTGCCCGCGCCCGGTGGGCAAAGTGTGGCCGCCGCGGCGAGAGCCCCAACCGAGGAGAGCGCACGGGCTCGCCACGGGACCTCGCCCACCCCGCGTCCCCGCATCCGCGGCACCAGGTGCCCGGCGCGCGCTGCCCCCGCCGCCCCTTCCCGGCTCCCAACAATGGGGTCCCCCACGAGTCGCCGCGGCCCGGAGCATGGGCCGGGAGGGCGCGCGCGGCCCCGCGCCCAGGGGAGCGGCCCCGGCCCCCGCCGCCCACCTGCCGCCCACCGCCCGCAACCCAGGCGCGCGGCCGCCGCTCGCAGTGGGCTTACTTTTCCCGAGCCTGCCCGTCCGAGGGCACCGCCGAGCCTTTGCCTTTGGCAAACATGGTCTGCAGAGAGGAGGGCGCCGAGCCCCGCCGCCGCCGCCGCCGCCGCTACCGTCCGGCTGCCCCGCGCCGCCCGCTCCCGGCCCCCTCCCGGCGCTCGCCCGCTCGCCCGCCGCGTTCCCTCCCTCCGGCGCTGGCTCCGCGCTCTCTCCAGCTGTCAAAGCGTCAGCCCGGGCCGCGGCCCCATCGCCCTGGAACTCCTCCCGCGCCGGCTCGGCCTCGCTGTTCCGCCGCCCGCCCGGCTGCCCGCGCTCGCCCGCTCGCTCGCTCGCTCGCCCGCAGCCCGCCCAGCCCGCGCCGCCCTCCGCGCCTCCGGCCCCGCTGCCGCCGCCGCCGCTGGTCTACTTGGAGCTCAACCGAACGTGGCTGCCCGGGCAGGGAGCGCGGCGGGCGTCCACGCCCCGCGACGGACGGGCGCCTCGGCCAATCGGCGCGCGGGGGCGGGCCCGGCGGCCGGGAGGGACGCCCACTCGGCGCGGCCGCTGCAGTCCGCCGCGGCACCGGCCGGGGGTGTCCGGGGGCGAGCCTCGGCCTGGGACGACGCGGGGGGTTCGGCCGGCGCTCCCGCGGCGCGCACGGCGGGGACAGGGGGCACAGACCCGGGCGCCGCGCCCGCGCCCTCCTGCGTGCCCTCTAGCTTCTCCGCGCCGCTTCCCTGCCGCGGCCGGCGCCCGCCTAGCCCGGATCGCGCCCTCCCTCCCTGGGGCCCGCCGGCCTCCGCTTGCCCTGCGGGGCTCCCGAGCGCCGGCAGCGGCTGCACGCTGGGACCTGGGTGGCTCGAGCGGGCGCCAGGCGCGCGGCTGCTCCTTCACTAGATCGTTAAAATACTTTGGAAAACCCCAAACAAGCCGCGCGAAAATGGCCCTTAGCGTGCTTTGGGGAGCCCCGGGGGTAGAGGACGGGGCACTTGGGCTAAGAGGAGGGAGAGTGACTTCTCCCGAATTCCCAAGGTTTGCCAACCGTGGCAAGTTAGCCCCTCGGCTTTCCACGGGAAAGACTGTTGTTCGCGGATGGGGCGGGGGCCCTCACTTGGGCGCCCCACGGCTGAAAATGCGCCCCGCAGAAATCTGCAAACTTCAAATAAATAGGGCTAAATTGGGGAGAGGGGGACTTGAGTCGGGCGAGGGGGGAGGGGAAGCTTCCATTGTCAGTGACCCAGGTGTACAATGGGAAATTGAAAGGGGGGCTGGCGGAGTGACCCAGCTATTTGCTGCTGATACCCTTCTAGCCACTCCGAGAGCCCCGAAAACACACTGGGTGCCTCTCATGGGATACTCTTAAGACCAGAAACCGGCGAAATAGGGGAAGGCGCCCCCATTTTCAGACTGTTTTAGAGCGCGGCTCTCTTTAAATGTGGTAAAATACAGTCGGTACTGTCCCTTTAAAAGAGTCAAGCAGAAAAAGCTGTGTAAGCGCTGATTGGCTGCCTGTTTGGATACATCTTTAGGGGAGCCTTGAAACTGTTAGCCTAGGTTGATTTTTTTTTTTTTTTAACTGCGCTGTTCCAATAAACAAGTAACGCCCCTCCCCCTAACATGCCTCGCACCAAACAATTAAAGGATAGGTCAGTGTCCTGGGGAAAACACGTTTCAAGTAGAAAAACTCCGAAGTAGATTTCAAGAAAATAAACAATAATTCTCTACATTAAAGTTTGCTTATTTTGCTCTACAGAAGAGAGAAAAGGGGGCTTTTAAAAGAAATGCCCCGCAGCCAAAGGATCTGCCTGCATTGGTTCAGAAAGGAGACTGGGTGCATTTTTGGAAGAATGTTTTGCTCAGTGTAACAGCCTCCCTAAATTTGAATACAGCCAGGCCCTACAGACACCTCTGAATTCACCCTGCTCTCTGCCAGGGACCCAGAGCTCACAAGGGAAAGAGACAGAAAAGGGGAAACATCCTGATCCCCAGCTTTGGGGAGACTGCTAGCTCCTAGTTGAAAGGTTGTTTTGCTAATGAAGGAAGCATGGAGGTTGGAAGGGAGTTGAAATACAACGATAGGGGAGAGAAGGAAATAATTACAGTTATTTTTTCCCCTAGGCGCTTTAATTTAATAGGGCTAACTCAAGGTACCTGAGAGCCTGCACTAATTAAATCGGCCTGCTGTACCCTTCCCAGGACTTCATTCTACTCCTGATGGTCTGGGACTGGCCAGGGATGGCTTGTCAACAGACTGACTCACAAGATGCCTGACTCATCTTGTGCCTGCAAAGGCCCACAAACTGAGGATGATGGCTGGGTCCCAGCTGAAGGAAGGCACTGACCTCTCTGGCCCATTCCTAGGGCAGCCTCTCCCAGGCTGCCATCCACTGTCAGTGTCCAGGCTGCTACAAAGCACAGCCATCTGCACCTCAGGTTCCTTGCCTGTCAGATGGCAAAGGGGGTAAAGATCTTTTAATATCTCCATGGTCTGATGTCCTATGACATTATAATTTCCCTTCTAGCCAGGTGTGGTGATGCATGCGTGTGATGTAGGAGGCTGAGGCAGGAGGATCGCAAGTTCAAGCCCAGCCTGGGCAACTTAGGAATTTAGCAAGACCCTGGCTCAAAATTAAACAAAACAAAACAAAACAGGCCAGGGGATTTAGCTCAGTGGTTCCATTGCCTGCCCCACAAGCACAAGGACCTGAGTTCGACTTCTGGTACAAAAAAAAAAAATCCAAAGGGCTGGGGATGTAGCTCAGTGCAAAAGTCCTGGGTTCAGTTGCCACTACCACTTTTTTAAAAATCCCTTTGGGCCAAGGATTTAGCTCAGTGGTTCTGCCACCTGCCTCGAAAGCACAAGGACCTGAGTTCAATCCCCGGTACCAAAAAAAAAAAAAAAATCCCTTTCTGTCTTCCTTTCTCCTCTCCTTCCCCAACCCCTTGCAAAAGGTCTAGTCCCTCCTCCCAGAGCATGTGTGGGAGGAAGAAGAGGGATGGTAGTCAGGGACCTTGTGCCGGGGACTCAATCCTTGGGCCTCACACAGAATGAGGCTCTTCATGGGTTTGTGGGTTCTTGATGGAGCTAAAGGAGAAGCCGCGAGGAGCCAGGCAGAGAGCATGCAGGGAGTCATGTTAGCCCTGTCTGCTGGTGAGGATGTGTTCCCAGAGCTAGGATCAGACTGCAGCCCCAGCTCAGCGTGCAGCCTTGGCACAATTCTCCAAAATGTGGCCAAGTCCCAAGCAAGTCCAGAACCCCAAGGGTGGCAATTGAAGGCCCAATCTACCTCTCCCCACTGGATCCCCCAGATCCCACATTCCCAGGGCCACACCATTGGTGTGATGCCTCTGCCTGGGCCACCTCCTACCCCAACCCTTCTCTCACCATTCTCTAAGGCTAACATCCCCTCTGAGAATCTCCCTCTGACAACCTCCCTGCTTCTCCTGGAGCAAAATCCATCCCTCTGTCACCCTGCCTCTGTCTCATTTTGCTAAACACACACACACACAGTTCTCCAAGTATTCTGCTCATTGTGTAGCCCGGTGTTTGCTGTCTGTCTCCCCCACAGACTGGAGGGCAGGATCTGAGTCTGAGTCATCTGTATCTACACCCAGCACAGGACGAGAGGATCCTGCATTCATGCAGACAGTCAGGGTACACACCAGAAGCTCCAGGGAGCCTGGGGAGGGGAGTCACCCCATCCCCTAGGTAGCCCTGCGCACGGTGAGGAGATAAGAAACTGGACACCACCCATGATGGGATTAGATAAGGCCACACCCTGCTCAGCCCCACCCAAGGGGCCACAGCCACCTGGAACTACTGTACTTTCAGTTCCCAGAATGACCAAGCCATTTCACACATCCACCCTACACTCATATTTCCTCTCTTCCTATCCCTCCCCGCCTCCTTCCTTCCTTCCTCCCTTCTTCCCTCTCTTCTTTTCTTTCTTTTAGGACCTATTTATCGAATACCTACTAAATGCCAAACACTCTCCTAGTCACTAGGTAATAAACCAGACAGAAATCCTGACTTGATAGAGTTTATCCTCTTTGAAATCCTCTGCCCAAGACCTCTTCCTGTGACACAATCTTATGAATCCCTTCATATTCCAGCTGGGCACAGAGCGTTCCCTCCGGAGATGCCTTCCCAGGACTCCCTCTTGGCTCCAGCCTGGGTTCGGGCTGCCTCCTCTGCCTAGGACTCACTGCATGAGCCAGACTGCCACAGTGAAGTTCACTGTGCATTTCCCCCTTGGGCATTTGACTCCTGGGGTCAGGGAATGGTTATCATTTTTCCCTGGGGACCTCCAGTACCCAGCAACACAGTGGAAGGGACAGAGGACAGCTGAAGAACTGAGTAAGCAGATGTAGAGTCGGGGTGTGTGTGTGTTCCAAGCTTAGGCTAGGAGAGCCACTCCTTCTTGGCACCAGGAATGGGCAGCGGGGTATCCTGGCCATAGGGCCAGGTTGCTGGAGGCCTGCCTCCCCAAGGTGGACAGTTAAAGAAGAAAGACTTCAGGCCTAGGGCTCAACCGAGGAGGTGGGTTGCCAAGGATGGGGGATGGGATCTTGTTTCCTCTCCTTGGTGACCGCCCTGTTTCGGTGATCCTGGCAGCTGAGGGGACCAGCACAGGGCTCCCCACTGGGGCTGTGGGATGGAAGCTGAGCAGCCAGCCCATCCCCCTTCTCCCCAGCATGCTCAGTCCTGGAATTGCAGGAAGACTTCTGATCCAAATCTGGGGCTGCTCCTCAAGCAGGCTCCAGGCAGGCTGGTCAGCCCCGGTTTCTGTAGAAGTTTCCTGAGGGGGTTGGGGATTGCCTAGGAAGAGGGCAGTCTAGCACCCAAAGTCCTGCCTTAGAGGCCTCGCTGGCAGGCTTTGGGAAGATGAAGTCTCCTCTCTGAGCCTCGGCGTCCTACCTGTGCAGTGAGGGTGTTGATGCCAAGCTAGAGATGGGCAGGGGGGATGAAAGAGGGATTTCAAGAGGACCCACCTGCTGGCCAGGTAGTGTTTGCAGAGCCCACCATCCTGACCACCTCTGGACAGTGGGGAGCACCTCTTCAGAAGGGGCTTGGGGGCTCCATAGAGATAATATTTGGGGGGCCGGGGATTTAGCTCAGTGGTTTCACCACCTGCCTCACAAGTGCAAGGTCCTGAGTTCAATCCCCAGTACCCCCAAAAAAGAAAGAGATTATATTTGGGGAGATGTTCTATAAATTGAAAAAGACAATTCCAAAATAATAATAATGATAATAATAATAATAATAATAAAGAAAAAGACAAATCCACTGGTGTTACTACAGTAGCGTAGTGAGCCAGCAGACAGAGGGGTGCTGAGGGAGAAGGGCGTGGATTTAAGATCACATAGGTTTTGAAATGTCTTCTGGAAAACACTTGCCCTAAGCCAGTGTCACAGCAAAACAAGATTTAGGTAATGTGTAGGATGGGTTTACTTTTGTCTAGAAAGTGCCTACTATGTGCTCGGCCCTGTGCCAGGGATTTACCCCTGTCCTGGTGGCTGCAGAGAGGAAGCTGCTATTTGCTGCACCCCTTGCCCCAGTGTCCTGGCCTTTGAGGGACTTGCTGCACCCCTCTGTGGCGTCTCAGTACCGACTGCACTGCCGCCTTCTGTCCCTTCACTCGCTGTGCCCTGCCTGGGACACAGCCTCTGCATGTCTGGGACGAGCAGAGCGGGTGTCTCCACTCACCTGCAGGCCCTTTCTTCGCTGTCCCCGCTGCCCAGAGCATTCTCCCCTCCCTCACTTCCTTCGGGTCAGCATCACCAGCCCCTCCCTAAGGAACCTCTGGAGAAAGGCACCTGCCCCCAAACTGCTCTGCTTTCTCCATAGCAACCATCACCACCTGAAGCAGCATATTTTTTTTTTCTTACCTATTTCCCTCATTAGGATTTAAGCACTCTGTGGGCATTATCCTCACCTTTTAGAGCAGGAACTCACATGTTTAAAAATTGTATGTATTGGATAAAAATAATTCATTTACCAAGGGCTTCCTGAACATCTGGTACAGGCTGGGCGTCACTGTAGGTACTGAGGTTACAATGGCAGGCGAGGGAGACCAAGGTCTCCTCCCCCGTGGTGCTTACAGTCCAGTGGAAAAGAGAAGGGTTAGGGCAACGGACACATTTGCCACAAGCTGGGAACAACCGGCAGAGAAGGGTACCAAGCAGGTAACAGCAGCTGATAGGGGGCAGGGGTCAGGAAGGGCTCCTCTGAGGAGGAGAGGTTGGAGCCTAAAGGAAGGCAGAGTGGGGGTTAGCCCTGCAGAGGGGAGGGAATCTCCCAGCCGGGCGGAGTCACTGATAGCTGATCCTTGCTGCAGGAGCAGAATGCCCATGGGATCTGAAAGGATCCCTTGCCATGGTGTCAGGAAAACCCTAGGGAAGAACTCAAGCTTTCACTGAGCAGGTGCTGGCAGGCAATGCTGGTGGATGCAGGTCACCACAGCAAGGGCTGGAGTCAAGCGGAGGCTGGCCATCTCACACCCATCAGCCCTGCAGTGATTACAAAAAGCACAGTAGCCGGGCGTGGTGGCGAATGCCTGTAATCTCAGCACTCGGGAGGCTGAGGCAGGAGAATCATTGCCTTGAGTTTGAGTCCAGCCCCAGACACATAGTTCAACAGACCCTATGTCAAAAAAAAAAGAACAGGGCTGGGGATTTAGCTCAGTGGTGCTGCCACCTGCCTCTCAAGCGTGAGGTCTTGAGTTCAATCCCTGGTACAAAAAAACCAAAACAAAACAAAAATAAAAAAAGATTACTCATAGAATTACTACATGATCCATCAATCTGGCTTCTGAGAACTGAAAGCAAAGATTGAAACATATTTACATGCAGTGTTCATAGCAGTACTATCCCCAGTAGCCAAAGGATGGAAACAACCCAATGTCCATTGACAAACAAGTAGATAAACAAATGTGGCATACATACCAAGGAGTATTATTCAGCCTTAGGAAGGAATACCATTCTGACACATGCTACAGCACGAAAGAGCACTGAAGACATTGTGCTAAATGAGATAAACCAAAAGAATAAATGCTATGATTCCATTCATATGAGATACCTGGAGGGCTGGGGATTTAGCTCAGTGGCACCACGCCTGCCTTGCAAGTGCAAGGTCCTGAATTCGACCCCTGGTACCACAAAAAAAAAAAAAAGAGAGAGAGAGAGATACCTAGAGTTGTCAAATTCAGAGACAGAAAGTAGAGTGGCAGTTACCAGGGGGTGAGGAGCAGGGAATGGAGTTTTTAACAGTTACAGAGCCTCAGTTTGGGGTTTTTTGTTTGGTTGCTTGTTTTGTTGTGGTGGTTTGGGGGTTTTTTGGTACTAGGGATGGAACTCAGGACCTTGTGCTTGCAAGGCAGGCATGGCACCACTGATCTAAGTCTCAGGCCCCTGGTTGCTTGTTTTTTTGAGACAGGGTCTCACTATGTAGTTCAGCCTGGCTTTGAACTCACTATGTAGCCCTGGCTAGCCTTGAACTCAAGGCAATCCTCTTGCTTCAGCCTCCTGAGTCCTGGGATTACAGGAATCGCCACCATGCCTCACATTTTAAAAAGGGAAGAAAAACTAGACTGAAAGCCACAAGGCAGGGCACAGAGTTGTTCAATCTGGATGTCATGAGGCTTCCAAGAGGATACCTAAAGGCAGGTACAGTGGTGTACACCTGCAATCCTAGCTCCTCGGGAGGCTGAAGCAAGAAGATCAGAAGCTTGAGCCCAGTCCAGACAATTTAAAGACCCTGTCTCAAAATCAAAAAAGGTTAGGGATATAGCTCAGTGCTCCCTAGATTCAATACCCAGTATAGCCCCTCATCCAAAAAGGGGGCATCTAGCAAGCGCAAGGTCGAGTTCTATCCCCGGTACCAAAAAGAGGGGGGCATCTTAAAAGTTGAGGGGTAACCTAAACTAGCATGGGAGGCAAAGGGGAAGGTGGTCAGGAAAGCTGTTAGAAAGAGGCAAGTCTAGACCAAGGTCTGAGTGGAGGTCAGGGATAGAATATGTTTCAGAGAGAAGGGCCTCCATGATTCATTCATTCAGTTCAGCCTGGCAATTCAGGGCCTTGGATGTCATGCTAGGAAGCTTGCTCATTGTCCTGCCAGCTGATGATGGCTTAACCAGGGGAGTGACTGCCCTGCCCTGCTTGGGAGGAGCGCTGTGGGCCACTGCAGGAGGGGAAGTCACCAGGTAAGGAGTCCCAGTGGTAGGTGTGCTGAGAGCCACCAGGGCTGGGGAGAAGCCCGAGGCTGAGCATTTCCCAGGCTTGGGAACCGACGGGGCATGAGGCTGTGCAGAGGACTCCCAGGCTCTGGAGAGAGTGCTGGCAGAGCCATCAAGGGGCTCAGAACGGAAGCAGCCTGTGATGGGAGAAGGATGAGGTCAGTCTTGGGCGGGTTGGGTGTAGAGAGCGCATTAAATGTCCATCGGGAAACAGCAGGGGAAACAGCAGGAGACAGGCCGAGGGCGGGTCTTAGTCTGGGCAGTCATCAACATGGAGAGCCCAGACTCAAGCCTGGGAATAGGAAGGGTGAGGGCTCCATCCTCTGGGCTCCAAGGCTCAGATGACCCCCACATCTTCCCTCCACCTCCATGCCAGGGTGCCAGGGCTCCGCCTACCTGTTTTCCCCCTTCCCTTGGTCTATTCTTCCCATCAGCCTTTAGAGGGTTCTTTTTTCCAGCCTCCTCTTAAAATGTTATTAGTCAGGCTAGTGCTGAAACGCTGTTACATAACACACAGCCCCAAAATCTCAGTGGCTCGGAATAAAAGCCATTTGTTTCTCACAGGTCTGCAGTCAGCTGGGTGGCTTGAGTTTAGGGTGCAGCTCCGGTCTGCCCTGTGGGTTTCCTGGCTCAAGGGCAAATTGCCTGGACTAAAGGAGCCCCGAAGGCCAAGACAATCAGTGCACACCTACACCCACTTGCAGATCCCACCACCCACCCAGCACCCACGGGGCAGGAAGGAGGCGAGGATCTGCCAAACAGCAAATCCAGTCTATAGCAACAGGCTGCTCTCGCCCTCAGCCTTTCTCTTTCTCTCCCTCTTTGAGCAACTTTGCCATGGGCGTGGCTGCTGAACTCAGCAAGCCTGCTGAAGCCACCGCAGCCCCTACCCCCGCAGGGCTCTTCTTTCTCAGCACCTGCAACCTATGTTCAGCTGCAGGGCATCTGCGCTGGATGTCCCTGAGGAGCCTCAGACTCCACATGTCCAGGCTGGACACATGATTTCTTTCCATTCAGCTGCTGTTGCTTTCATCCATGGCACCAACCCCTGCCCAGCCACCCGGCTGGAAATCCAGGAGTCATTTTCCACTCTTCTCTCACCCCAGCCAGCACCGAGCTTAATCAACTGGACCTGGTAAACATGCCCTGTTCTGCCCACGGCCCTCCAATTACTGCACAGCCCCCAGCTGGTCTCCTGGCCTTCAGAGCCCTGCCCCACCCTGCCCTTCCTGGGCAGCCACAGGGAAGTACTGAAGTCACAGGTCTGGCTCTACCCTGCTCCTGCTCAAACTCCCCAATATTTCCTACAGGACAAAGCTTAGCTTCTCAACAATAAAGTTCAAGATGCTTTTCTATGAGGCCATGCCTCCCTCTGCAGCCCAGTGCTTGCCAGGGGTTGTCTTGGATAGTGAGTATGGATGTGTGAACAAGGAAGCCATGGGCCCTGCAGCCAGTGACAAGGGCCATGCTGGAGTGTACAGGCTCCTGTGAGCATAGCACGGTGCCAAGCTGGGCCAGGGATCAGGGAGAGGCCCGGAGGAACAGGGATGGAGTGGCTGAGTCTCCCAGGAGAAGCTGGGGAAGGGCTCCCAGAGCACTGAGTAAGGAGCAGGAGTTGGTGGAGGAGGCCAAGGAGGATGGCTCCGAGGGTAACTGGGAGGAGTCCGGGGGGAGGAGCAGTGGGCAGACTTCCTGGAGGGAGGCCCAAGCAATGGACAGCATGAAAGGCTCTGGGTTCTGTGACCAATCCCCTGTTCTATGTTGGCACGGTTGGATGGAGAGAGCAGTTTTGGGGGCGCCATGGGGACAGAGGCCAGATCCTGGCGGTGGAGGAGTGCGAGAGGACAGAGGGAGCAGCAGGTACAGGCAAGGCTTCTGAGAAGCTGGCCGCGATGAGGGTCAAAGGCACTGCTTTGTTGGGCTGAGGTAGGAGAGCCTAGAAGCCGAGCAGATGCTGATGGGAGGAGCCAGGAGAGAGGGTGGAGGACAGCGTCGCTTAAGGTCCCTAAGAAGGAGGGAAAGGAAGGGACTCGACACAGACGGAGCTGGCACAGGCAGACAGCAGCCTCCGCCTGCACCCTGGAGGCCCTCTGGTCCTTTCTGCAGCAGGCAGGCTGGGAGCACTGCTGTAAAGGAAGATAGGAGCACGTTAGGCACAGCACCCTGGGAGAAGAGGTCCAGAGGCATGAGAGAGCCCTCAGCGGGTCCAGGGGGTGGTGCGTGGGCACCAGAGGGGAATGAGGAGAAGAGCTGTGAGCTTCTGTGAGCCTGGGGCCCTGTGGGCTCACCTCCGACTGCTCCTGCTCACCCCTGCGGTCCAGCACCGGCTCCCAGTGTGGACCAGACTAAAGGCCCTCACCTTGTGCAAAGCCTGACAGACTGATTCTGTCCTGAGGATGAAGACTCCAGAGACGGCAAGGGTCCTTCAGCTGAGTCATTCTGTGGGCGTCTTAGCCTTCAGGGCCCGGTGAGTGTTCTGCAAAGGTGAGCTACATCCATGGGGCCCACACCCCAGGCCTCCTTTCTACTGCCTCTCCCGCAGGCCCAGCATCCTCAGCCAGCCCTGTGGAGGAGCCGAGGGGTGTCCAGAGCCCAACACAGGAGGAGGGGACCCGGTGCCCTCTCACCTCACTATCTGGGGCACTCAGAGCGGAGCTCACGGGCTCAGTCTCTGATTCCAATTCCCGTTTCCACGGAAACAGACATTGGCAACCGTCAGAGTCCCAGCTTTGAAACACAAGCCGCCTCTTCCAAAACTTACTCTCATGTGATTCTTAGACAACACGATTGTCAGGGCTGCAGGATCCCAAGAACACTTCTTCCCCACCCAGCCCCAGCCGGAAGGTCCTGGCTCCACTCCAGGATGGCCCAGGCAGCCATCCTCCCGTTAGCTCAGCCTCGATTTACCCATCCTTACAGTGAGGTGATAGTGCCTGAAGCTAACAAATGCCTGGTGGGCATTTAGGATCCTGCCAGCTCAGTGCAAAGGGTTCCAGAACAGTGGGTCCCAGGAGTGACAGGGGGTCACTCAGGCCACCATTCAGGAGGCCTTCCCCTCCAAAGCTGATGTCACTGGAACTCAAGACCCACTTCCTGGTCATGGAGAACTGGGGACTTGCCTCAGAGGACCCTGGGAGGAGGGAATGAGAGGGCACTAGTCTGATGGCACAGGGCAGGCTCACAGGAGAAGAGCTTGTGTAGGTGGCATCCTCTTGGCTCTGCCTCTCCCTACTTCTTTTTTTTTTTTTTTTGGTACCAGGGATCGAACTCAGGTCCTTGCACTTGCGCAGCAGGTGGCAAAACCACTGAGCTAAATCCCCAAATCCCCAGCCCTCTCTTCTACTTCTGAATGCTATCCCTCTCCTCTTAAGTTGCTGGCTTCCTGTCATGCTCTCTGTCTCTGTCCTGCAGTGCATTGTGCCCACGTCTGTCCCTACCTCTCCTGGGTGAGTCCCCTGTGGACTCCTCCCTAGATTTCTCTGTCTCTGAGTTTCTCTGTCCCCCACTAGTGCAGAGATTGTGTCTATTCTGTGACTATTACATCTCCAGTGCCCAGCACGGCACCTGGTATGTCATGGGTGCTCCACAAACGCTCGCAGAATGAATTCTCTCTTTGTCTGCCTGTTCTCCCTCCCTCCCTGTCCCCTTCCTGGATACCTCTGTGCTCCCCTTTCCAGACCCTTTCTTGGCCTTATCTGCTGCTCCTTGTATTTTTTGACATCTGTTTTTTTTCTCTCTCTCCTTTTCTTTTACTCTTTACTTCTTTTCCTCTATCTCTCTGGAGGCCTCTTCTACACACACACACACACATACACACACACACACACACACACACACACTCTCACACAGCCTGGTGTTACCTGAGTCACCATCAGACTTCTGCAGGGGTCTGGGTTTTTTCTTGGGGTTTAGGGAGAAGAGGAAGGGCTTTGCCCCAGCAGAGGAGTTTTGGGTGCCTGGAAGATGAGGCGGCAGCAGCCTTTGGGGACTTCAGAGAAAGAGGTCAAATGCCTGCCAGCAGACAGCCCTCTAGTAGTGTCGTGGGGTGGCGGGGACATGAATGTGGGGTCCAACAGAGGACCTGCCTCGAGCCCAGCCCAACCCCTAACTTGCGGAGCAGCCTTGGCAAGGTATTCACTTCTCTAAGCCTCAGCTTCCTTTCGGGAGCCGTACTGGGGGTCAGATATGAAAACTGTACAATGAAGGATCATTTCAGTTTCTTTGTGAGCATGTAGGGTAGGATTTGCCAAGGAGGACGGGGTGTGGATGTATTCAGTACCTGTGATGTGCCAGGCTCTGGCAAAGAGAGAAGGCTGGTTATAGTGGTGGTTAGGTAGGCATTTTACCTCAGGATCGGAGAAGGCTCAGTGTGTGCACCCTGGTTCTGCCACTCACTGCCACGTCATTGTTCTGTGAGCCTAGTTTCCTCAGCTATGAAATGAGGGTCATCCTGCCAACTCTCTTGACTTATTGGGGGGTTAAATGACATAACAGCTGCCGGGTATGATGGCACAGGCCTGTAGTCCCCACACTCAGGAGGCTGAGGCAAGAGGACTGCCACAAGTTCGAGGCTGGCCTGGGCTACACAGTGAAATTCAAGGCCATCCTGAACTACATAGTGAGACCTTGTCTCAAAAAAAAAAAAAAGACATAATAGCTATCACGTGTTTGGTCAAGTCCCTGGCCTGGCATGAGGTCAAGAAATGGTAGAAGGGCTGGGGATTTAGCTCAGTGGTTCCGCTGCCTGCTTCGCAAGTGCAAGGTCCCAAGTTCGATCTCCAGTACCAAAAAAAAAGGTAGAAGGTACTGGTTTCCCCAGTGCTATCTTATTGGCTATCACAATAGTCCCCAAAGTAGATGCTCTTACACCCTTACCCCAGAGTAGACAGCTGAGGTGTGGAGAAGTGGGGTGATGTCTGTCTTAGTTCCTTTTCTCATTGCTGAGACAAAATACCCAACACCCAAAGTTAAAGGAAGAAAGGTTTATTTAGCTCACAGATTGTAGAGGTTCAGTTCATAGTTGGCTGGTTCCAACTCAGGGTGACATGGCAAAGGGGCATCTCAGAGGAGAAACAGTTCATGGTGGGCAGAAGGCAGCAAAGTGGTGAAGAAGAAAAGCAGCAAGGAACAACAGCAGCAGTAGCCTTCTTTCTGTCCCTTATATTTTATCCAGGCTAGGGCAGGTATCACTCACATCCAGGGTGGGCCACTCTTGATCCTAGCTTTGCACCATTAATCAATCCCAGCATCACATCCTTGACCCCAGCATCACACACTCTAGATCCAGCCACCTCAGAAAAGCTCTATCTATGAGGCTTTGGAGGGACATCTAGACACAGCCATAACAATGTCTTAGTAAATTACTTGACACCCACAACTGAAAGGAGGAGAGGTTTATTTTGGCTCATGGTTTTAGTCTGTGGTCATCTGCCTCCAAGCAGAAACAAAATGGCAGACAGGCATAGTGGAAAATGTGCTTAGCCCACAGCAGCCAGGAACCAGAGAGAGAGGGCAGTAGATACACTGTTCCTTGTCTGCCCCCACTAACTCACCACTTCTGATTAGGCGCCACCTCCTAACAGCACATCCAGCTTTGAACTCATCCAAGGATGAATCCACTGATAAGTACAGCACCCCCGTGATCCAATCACCTTCCACACAGGAGGCTTTGAGGGGATACTTGAGATCTAAACCATACCAGATGATTTACCAGTTCACTGCTAGCAGGTGGCAGGGTTAGGGTTAGAATCTAGACATTCTGACTATAGCTTCCTATCAGCATCATCAGTGTTTAAGCTTCTCTTTTCTCCCCAGAGCCCCCTGACACCCCAGAAGCCAGGCCCCAGCCCACAGTCTTCCCTGAACACCAGCTGTGCTGTCAGTAGGCAGTGGTACGGTTGCAGGAGGCCAGGTAGAAGCAAGATCCCCAATGGGGGTCACCATCCAGGACATCCCAAGTTCTTCCTGTCCCTGAACTTGGCATGAGCCACAAATGGTGGGAGAGGGATGGAGAGCGCCCTGTGCCATGAACAATGGGACATTCAAAACCCCTGGCAAGTGCATCTGCTAACCTATGTCCAGGGAAGTGCTGCCCGGGAGTGTGGCACAGCGCCCGACTGGCACCCTGAGGCCTCCCATGAAGGGAGCTCACAGGGTTACCCCAGAGACGAATGACTTGAGGTAGGGGCCACCCTCGGTAAGCAGCCTGCAGCAGGACCCAGCTTCGTCACAACATCTGGGCCACATATGCTCCTTCTGTCCCCGAGCTGGCTCCAGTCCAGGAGCAGGGTAGGATGCCTCACTGAGCCATCTGGGGTGGGTGGGAGGCCTGGGAGGGCTTCTGGGAAGTGGACAGAAATAAAGATCACCAGCGGAGACGCTGGCTGATGGGGCACCTGATAACACTGATCCTCCTGTCTTCCGGTACCTGCTTGGTGTGTCTGCGACTTGTCAGGGCTGTGAGTCACCCTGTAAGTGGAGGGATTCCCACGCCTAGGTGCCGGCTGCTTGGCAGACACTAAAACAAATCAAGACCCAGGGTGAAGAGCTCGGCCCGGTTCAAGCAAGGTGCTGGGGCAGTGTTCTTGGTAAGGGACAGTCACATCTTGAAAAAGCAGCGCTCTCGTTGCTCCAAGTTCCTCTTTAGGCATTTATTTACCCTTTGCCGTTCTCTAAAGATGACTCCTGTTCAGAGAGCTCACAACAAAGGGATTGTTCTCAAGGTTAAAGACTGAGTATGGCGGGTGCACACCTGTAATCCCAGCACTCAGGAGGCTGAGGCACGACGGACCACTGCCAGTTCAAGGCCAGCCTGGGTTACATCATGAGTTCAAGACCAGCCTCTCTCAAACAAAACAAAATAACACAACACAACCAAAAATTGTATCTGCTCTAAATGAGCACCAGAAAAGTTATACGCTCCCTGCTGGCCAAGGCAAAAAGAGAAATGTGATCATATATGGAGGTCTTGATATAAAGGGACTTAGAAACTAACGTTTGAATAGAATTTCAGGATTTTAAACATGCATTATCTCATTTCCTTCCCAATATCTGTGCCAGTAAACCATCATTATCCCCATCTTGTAAGCAGGAACGTGACTCTCAGATGTTTCGCTGGGCACTGAGGGTCCTGTACTGTGCTGTCCTTTCCGGGCCAGCGCACTCTTCAGCTTCTAGGAGCACTGGCTGCTGATGGTTCACAGGATTCCTCCCTAGGAATTGCCTTCAGCTTAGGGAACTACTGTATTTCAACCAGTGTTATACTTGTTTGTTTTGTTTTGTCTTTTTTTTCCTTCTCTCGCTCTCTCTCTTTTTTTTTTTTTTTTTTTGGTACCAGAGATCAAACTCGGGACCTTTCACTTTCGAGACAGGAGGTGGAACCACTAAATCCCAGACCCTGTCTTGTCTTTTTTGAGACAGGGTCTTGCTATGTGTTCCAGGCTGGACTTGAGCTCATTGTGAAGCTCTGGCTGACCTCCAGCTCACAGTGATCCTTCTGCCTCAGCCTCCTGAGTCCTGGGATTATAGGTATGCACTGCCATGCCCAGCTGTGGCCACTTTACAGGGCAGTGGTGACCCTTGTTTAAGTTTCACAGGATGCAAACCCGACCAAGACCTGGAGCTGCTCTCCTGGATGGGCGAACTTCACAGAAGCAGACAGAGAAGGGCCCAGCAGGTGGGGGCTACAGTGGGCCCTGTCTTCGGCCCAGATTCCCGCTTCAAGGGCATCCCACCCACCTGAGCTGTGTAGCATTTTGGCTGCAGGCGGCTCAAGATGTATCTCTGCCAAGGAACTCGCTCAGCTGCCCAGCTCCTCGTCCAGCTGTGCCCTCCCCTCAGTCCATGACTGGCTGCTGTAGTACACACTGCCCAGCTGCTACCTCACTCCATCCAAGGACAGCTCTGAAGGCACCCAGCCTGGGGTTCCCCCAGGGCCCAGCTGAGACCTCAGAGTGACTGCAGGTCGGCTCCCATGTGGTCTTGCCCCCCCTGCCTTCCCTACAAGCACATTTCTTACGAACTCTGGGCCCCAACTCTCAAAATCAAGGTCCAACTCCAGGGAACAATGTAGAGCAGACCTGTTGGTCAGAGGCCAGGCACACACTTCCCACACCCCTGCTGCGCCCTGGAGGTGACTCCTCAAAGTTGACAAATGTCTTCTTGCATTAAGCTATAACACTTTAGGGGTTTTTGGGTTTTTTGTTTGTTTTTTGGTACCAGGGATCAAACTCAGGAACTTGCGCTTTCAAGGCAGCCGGCAGAACCACTGAGCTAAATCCCTGGCCCTTTAACACTTTAGTTTTGTATTTAAAATACATAGCTAAAATGTTTAAAATGTGTATGCTTTCACCTGGGCATGGTGGCAACTGCCTGTAATACCAGTACTCTGGGACGCTCAGGCAGGAGGATCACAAATTTAAGCCCAGCCTGAGCAACTTAGGAAGACCTTGTCTCAAAATAAAAAGTTAGGGGCCGAGGATTTAGCTCAGTGGTTTCACTGCCTGCTGCGCAAGTGCAAGGACCCGAGTTCCATCCCCGGTACCAAAAAAAATAAATAAATACATAAATTAAATAAAATAAATAAGTTAAAAAAAGAAGAAGAAAGGGATGAAGGTCCAGGGTTTAATCCCCAGTAGTGGAAAAAAAGCATATGCTTTCTATAAGAGCAGTTCCCTTTATCCCAGGTGCCAGTGCCACATGACACATCACCCCAAGTGCAGTGCTTGGTGGAAACAGCAGCAGTTGGTGATGATCAAGGACACTGTGGGTCTTGAAGGAGGCCCAGCAGGGAGGGCTGTGTTCCACTCCTCACTGTCTCGGCCCTGGGAGAAGATCCCAAGACCTCAGAGCCAGCGGCTGCCTCAGGCTCCTGAGTGTTGGGATTACATGTATGCACCACCATGTCTGGATTAGACCCCAACTCTTGATAGGGGGATATACAGAATTTGCAGCCATATGCTCTTTGCTTGTTTGTTTCTGACAAGTCTTCACTGTATTACCAGGTTGCCCTCAAACTCCACAACCTGAATGATCCTCCTCCCTCAGGCTCCCAAGTAGCCGGAACTACAAATACATGACTGTACCTGGCTGCCATCTTTTTTCTTTGGGATTCATTGTAGGGAAGTAACACAGTGTCTAAGACCTAATTAAAAGAAAGTTTACTGTCACATTGTTTATAATGCCTAAAAAATTGAAAGCAATTTAAATGAACAGCAGTCCAAAGGGGTTGAATAATTTGTGGCACAGTATGTCAATACAATGAAACACTATGCGGTTTTTTTTAACACCAAGAGAACTACTAGTTTGTTTGTTTGTTTGTTTTGGTTCTCAGGATCAAGCTCAGGACCTTGTGCTTGCAAGGCAGGGGGCGGAACCACTGAGTTAAATCCCTGGCCCAGAACTACTAATTTTTAATTAAAAATCCAAACAGGGTGGGGTTGAAAAATTTTGGAAAGGGGCTAGAGCTGCAGTCACCATATTTTTGGGGGTTTTTGGGGGGTTTTTTTTTTGGTACCGGGGATCCAACTCGGGACCTTGCACTTGTGAGGCAGGAGGCGGAACCACTGAGCTAAATCCCCGCCCCACCACCATATTTTTTAAAAAATTATTTTTCAATATAAAATGAATAAGCTGGTACGCAGTTTTTTTAAAAGATGGGATAGGGGCAGGGATTTAACTCAATGGTTTCATCGCCTGCTGTGCAAGCGCAAGGACCCAAGTTTGATCCCTGGTACCAAAAATTAAAAAATTAAAAAATTAAAATAAAAAGATGGGAGAGCTAGGATGGTGGCACCTGTAATCCCAGCACTGGGAGGCTGAGGCAGGAGGAGGGTCACGAGTTTGACACTGTCTCAAAAAACCAAAAAGAAAAAAAGAAAAGAAAACCAACCCTATGATGAATGTGATCACTAGGTATATCTGAAATGTACCAATAAAATTAACTTTTTAAAAAAGATGATATAGTGTTTCAGAAATATTTCATAGTATATTGTTAAATGGGGAAAAAAACTATTTGTAGACAGAATGTATGGTAATATACATTTTGATTTAAAGAGCAAAGATGGGGCTGGGGATTTAGCTCAGTGGTTTTGCCGCCTGCTGTGCAAGCACAAGGACCGGAGTTCGATTCCCTGTACCAAATAAATAAATAAATAAATAAATAAATTAAATAAAGAGCAAAGATGTATTCATTTATTTATTTATTTGGACTGAAACCCAGGGCCTCATGCATGCTAGCTAAGGGCTGTACCACTGAACTACATGCCCAGGCTGGTTTGTTTTGTTTGTTTGTTTTGGAACTAGGGATTGAACCTAGGATTTTTATACTGGGCCACATTCCCGCCCTATTTATTTATTTATTTATTTACTGGTACCGGGGGATCGAACTCAGGGCCTTGTGGTTCTGAGGCAGGTGGCGGAACCACTGAGCTAAATCCTCAGCCCTAATTTTTAAATTTTGAGACAGGTTCTCATTAAATAACTAGGTTGCCAGGCTCCCTTGAACTTGCAATCCTCCTGCCTCAGCCTCCTGAGTAGTGAATGTGCTGCCACACTTGGCAGTATTTCAGTTTTGAAAAATTTTAGCCACCAGGTATGATGCCACATGTCTATAATCCCAGTACTTGGGAGGCTAAGGCAGGAGGTTCACCGTGAGTTTGAGGCCAGCCTGGGCTACACAGTGAGTTCAAGGCTAGCTTGGACTACATAGTGAGACCCTGTCTCAAAAAACCAAAAACAACCACCACCAACAAACTCAGCCAGACAAACGGAAAGAAGGACTGGTGTTATTGTCACGGAGGTTGACCCCCAGTGTCCACCACCTTTAATCTCAGTGCTATTCCTGTGGTGTGGGGGCCCACCTGAGGGGAAAGTCCCCCAAGGGCTCTGAGAAAAGTTTCCAGGTGCCCAACAAGGGGACCCCACATGGAGTCCACTTTTCCTCCTGCGGATGTTGTTGCGTAGGATATGAAGCTTGAATCTGCTGCCCGGAGATCTCGAGCCCAGAGAGGACCCAACTTTGGAGTGAATCTGCCCTCGAGGGCGGCAGAGACAAGGAGTGGCTCCTCCGCATTTTTGAGCTGTTGATTATCTACAGCCTGGGGTCATCTTGCCTCCCACCGAACAAGATAGCACAGTTCCTGTTTCAACCGGTTTGAGTCCCTGGCAGGGTCAGTTGGAGCTCAGCTCCGGCTGAGGGACGGTCCAGGCCTAGAGCAGGGCACAGATGGGGACAGAGCATGTTCCCTGTGCTGTAGAGCTGCCGAGGCCGGACAGGAGAGACGCTTCCCCCTGCCGGGGAGCGGCCCGGGCCCCAGGCATGAGAGTTTGCTGATGAAGGCGCCAGGACTTTACTGGAGGAGAGGGGGAAGCTGGTCAGAGTTTTACGCACTGAAGTGAATTACTCCAATTTGTCTCTTAGGAAAATCACCGGGAGCTGGGGATGATTGGAAGGAAAGAGAGACTGAGAGTGAGCGAGTTCTGTGCGGGGCGGCTGGTGATGGGGCTATGGCGGGAGATCCAGAGCGGAGGAGTCAGGAACTGTAAGCCGGGAAAGCGGTTGTCCTGGGTGACCCGGCTGGCTGGGAGGGGGGCGGGGAGGACCCTACTGGGTCTTGGGCTTGGGCACTGGGAGGACAGCAGTGCCATGTACTGAGCAGAGATGCCGAGAAGTCTGTAGGAAACACACGTGGTGCCCCACACCTCACAGTGCAGGACCCCACTGCAGGGCCTCTGGTGCTCTTCTGGGACCCGTGTGTGTGTGTGTGTGTGTGTGTGACTTGGGTTTGAACCCAGGGCCTTCACGCTGAGCTACACCCCTACATCCCTGGCCCTTTTATTTTATTTTTTTTCTGGTCCTGGGAATCGAACTCAGGACCTTTCGCTTGCCAGGCAGGTGGGGCGCCACTGAGCTACATCCCCAGGCCCTCGCCCTTTTGAAATTCTGACCCAGGTATCAGAAGTTATAAATGGGCTGGGCTCAAACTTGCAGTCCTCCTGCCTCAGCTTCCCACAGTGCTGGGATTATTGGCATGAGCCAACGGTGCCTGGTTTTGGTAACCATCTTGATTGACTTTGGCTTTACCCCTCTACCACTGGATAGAGGTCGGACTGGCCAAAGGGTGGCCCCTGGACTGGGCCTGGCCAATGAGATGCTTTTCCTCAGAGTATGAGCTTGGCCTACTGCTCAAGGTAATCAGTTCATCACCAAAGCGGGGTTTTCTCCTCATCTTGGCTTCTACACTTTGAGCCAGAACAAGGACTTGTGTGCAGGAAGTACAGCTGGGAAGTGATTCCAGGAGCAGGAGGAAAGGAAACTCAAACACAGTGTTCCTGTTGGGATGCTCCAGGCCACTGGGACCTGAGGAGAGGGCTGGGGTGGTTCGAGGGAGGGCTGTGAGTCCAGGCTCCAGTCCTGGCAGATGGGCCTGCATCCACTCCCCTGGTTGCCCACATGTGAGTGGCCAGGCGCTCCAGGCCCCCTCAGGTAGCTGAATCAGAGCAACCAGGGCAGGCACAGGAAGACAGCTACTCTCATTTGGAGATGAAATGGCACCAGGGCACATGGAGCCCAAACCAAACCAAAAGAAATGACTGTGGAAGAAGGGGAGGGGGCCTGAGAGGACACGAGGCCCTGAGGCCCTGAGGCCCAGGGATGTTGGACATCGAAGGCTGACTGTGGCACCCACTGCCTGACCTCCAGCCCCATCCCCAGCATCCTCTTCAAGGGCTAATGGTCCAGCTTTTCTCAGTTCTATAGAAACAAGCTACATCACAGCCCCCCAAGGGGACTCCCATAGGACTCTCAAACAGCCATTGTCAGTTTCTGTTGCTTTAGACCCCAAACCCTAACAGACTCAGCTGGTGACATCATAGTGAACTCAAAAAGTTCTAGGAATGGGAATGGGCCAGGGATTTAGCTCAGTGGTTCCGCTGCCTGCCTTGCAACCACAAGGTCCCTAGTTCAATCCCTGGTACCAAAAACACCCAAACAAAAAACTTCTAGGAATGGGTGGGGGTATAGCTCATGGCAGAGCAGCTGCTTAGCATGTGTGAGGCCCTGGTTTCAATCCCCAGGACCAAAAGTAAAGGAATACCTATTGGGGAGCAAGTCATTACGAATGATTTCTTTTTTCTTTCTTTTGGTACTGGGGATCAAACTCAGGACCTTGCACTTGCGGGAGGCAGGCAGTGACACCACTGAGCTAAATCCCTGGCCCAGGGGACCAAGTCAAATAAAACATTGTCGTGTTGCCTTACTTATTATTCATTATTTGTTTGTTTTAAAGCTTTATTCATTTATTTAAAAAAAAATTTTTGAGTCAAGGTTTTACTATGCTGCCCAGGCTGGTCTCGAACTCCTGGGCTCAAACAATCCTCCTGCTTCAGCCTCCTGAGTAGATAAGACTACAGGTGTGTATCACCACACTTGCCACTGTGCTGTGTTGTCTTTTTGCAGCGCTGGGGGTCAAACCCAGAGCCCTGTACACACTAGGCAAGCACCCCATCACCAAGCTGCACCCCAGCCCTCTGTGGTCTTTCTTGAGAGATCTTTTTGTAAACTGGAGGGCTGAACATGTCCCGTAGGGATGTGGCCTTCCATGGATGGAAAAGAGCACTTGGAATTTCAAGGGAAGGCTTTCCATGTGGTCCTGCCTTGAACACGAAAGAGACTATCTGACGAAGTGAAGACACACTTGTGCTGTCATTGAAAGGCCTGGGCAAGACTGCGCCACCAGACTGAGAGAGTCTCAAACATGCAGCACCCATGGCTAAGTCTGCTTAGACCAAGATCTGCTCCCTACCCAGCATGGGATGGCTTCATGAGTTCGTAGGCCCTGCATAGAATCCCACCTGGAAACAAGAAGCATCTGAGTTTGGATACCTGGCCAGCTCACTATGCAGGGACAATGCCCATTGTCATTTACCAGGTGTCACATTCTAGGAACCATGAGCAAAGACACAGAGAAAAGGCATCTTGGGAAGCAAAGATAAATCAGTGAGATGGACACATGCAAAGTGGTTCATTTTTTCATTCTGTGAGCGTTAACCGAATTTGGATATTAAACATCTGCATCCTCAAGGAGCTCCAAGTCAAAGAATGCTTTCAGGCACAAATATAAACTGCAACAGGAAATGATAAGAGGAAGGCTAAGGGGGCCGGGGATGCAGCTCTGTGGTTCCACTGCCTGCCTCACAAGCACAAGGTCCTGAGTTCGATCCCGGTACCAAAAAAAAAAAAAAGAAGGCTAAGGGAGACACAATACATGAGGAGCACAAAAGAACAAGCAAGTATGGTATCAGGTAGAACCTGGAACGGGAGCTCAGGGCAAGAAGTTCTGGGGATAAAGGGGAGTCACCAGGGCGATGACAGGACAGGGACAAGAAGACAAGGAATCAGCAAAATAACATTGCAGCCGTGCGAAGACAACAGGGAGCGCTAGGGGCCATGAGGAAGGTTAAGGTGGGGAGACAGCCAGAGTTGTCACTGGATCTAAGCTTACAATTGACAGTTTCTCCTGCATCCCCCAAATTCTTTCTGCATATCACCAAACACATTTGTGTGTACAGTGCATCCTTTGTCTAACAAGTGACTCCATTGTGTATGTGTGTGTGTGCTCATGCACGCTCTTCTGTAGCTTGCTGTTTTCACTTAATAATAGATCTTAGACTGGCTGCGTGAGATGGTACACACTTTTTTTTTTTGGTACCAGGCATCGAACTCGGGTCCTTGCACTTGCAAGGCAGGCAGCCGAACCACTGAGCTAAATCCCCGGCCTGAGATGGTACACACTTATTCCACCTACTGAGGAGGCTGAGACAGAAGGATCAAGGCCAGCCTATCCTGGACTTTTTAGCAAGACCCTGTATCAAAACAAAAAATAGAAAATGTGGGGATATAGCTCAGTGGTAGAGTGCCCTTGGGTGGTTCAATCCCCCGTGCTGGGAGGTGGGGAGGAGTAGACATCTTTCCGTGTTCCATATAGAAACATGCCGTTCTTTTTAATAGCTTCAGAGGGTCCCACCATATAGGTGGACAAATTACCTTCCAACATCACACAGCAGTCTTGCTTTGGTGAGGCAGCTCCCTTCTCAATGTTGGAGCAACCTTTTTGTTTTGTTTTGTTTTTTTGAGACAGGGCCTCCTTATACAGCCCAGGCTGGCCTCAGACTCACTAAGTAGCCCAGGATGGACTCCAGTTCACTCCTCTTGCCTCAGACTCCCAAGTTGCTGGGATTGCAGGTGTGTGCTACCATTCCCAGGCTCCCTAGTAATCTTTTCAGTCTTTTTTTTGGTGGTACCAGGGATCGAACTCAGGACCTTGGACTTTCGAGGCATGCGCGGCACCATCAAGCTAAATTCCTGGCCCTAATCTTTTCTCTTTTTTTGGTACTGGGGATCGAACTTGGGTCCTTGCATTTGTGCAGCAGGCAACAAAACCACTGAGGTAAATCCCCGGCCCCTCTTTTTACCGTTCATTGGCCATTTACATTTCTTTTTATACATCGTCAGATCTTTTATCCACTCTTATGTTTGTTAATTTATGAAGATTATTTCTACTTTAATGAAATTAAACTTTGTTTATAAAATAAATTACACTCGTTTTATGTATATGCTAATTATCATTTGCCTGTTTATAGTTATAGTTTGTTATTGTTGTTGTTGTTGTTCAGTATTGGGGATACAACCCAGGGCCTTGTATATGTGCTCTGTCGTTGAACTTTAATATGTATACAAATCAGCTGTGACTTCTTTTTCTTTTTTTGTGGTACTGGGGATTGAACCCAAGGCTTTCTCACTGTGCTACATCCCCAGTAATTTAAAAAACTTTTCATTTTATTTATCTATTTATTTATTTATTTATTTTGGTACCAGGGATCAAACTCGGGACCTTGCACTTGCGAGGCAGGTGGCAGAACCACTGAGCTAAATCCTGGGCTCCAAACTTTTTTTATTTTGAGACAGGTTCTCACTAATTCACTAAGATGCTTGCACTGGGCTCAAACTTGGAGCCCTCCTGCCTTAGCCCCTCAGAGTGCTGTGATCACTGGTGTGTACCACCAAGCCTGCCTGACACATGAAAATAATAATTTTCTCCAGTCTATTATTATTTTCTTTTATAGCTTCTACTTTAATGTCATTTCCCAATACCTCTGTCCACTGCCAAATTATAAAATAACATATTAATGTTTTCCTCTAACATTGATGATTTCATCATTTATGTTACAATCTTGATTCTATCTGGAATTTAATTTAGATATGTAGGTCCCTGAGCACTCACTTTGCTAGGTCCCTGCAGTCTTCATCACCTCCAGTATCCTCCATGATTTCTATCTGTTCAATCACTCTTGGATTTTCTCTCATTCCTGATCTTCTGATGAGGTTTACAGGGGGGTCCATACCCAAGGCCCAAACAATAAGGGGAAGGAAGAGGAGATTCAGAAGCCTGGCACCCTGTCCCTACCTGCGACCTTTCATGTTCTCCAAGAGGAGGATCCCCATGAGCCATGCTGGTTAAGGTTGAGGTGCCTTGGGCAGCCTTGCAAGCGCTGCTGGGACTGTACCTGGAGCCACCCCTCCTGAAGAGTTGTTCCTGTGTGTGTGTGTGTGTGTGTGTGTGTGTGTGCGCGCGCATGTGTGTGTGTGTGTTACTAGGGACCTCCTCACTGAGCTACACTGCCAGCCCCCCCTTAAAATTTTTTTTTGAGACAATCTGGCTAAGTTGCTAATTTGCTCAGCCTGAGTGTAAACTTTTGACTCTCCAAACTCAGCTTCCTAGAGTTGTGGGATTACAGGTGCACACCACCATGCCTGGCAAGAGGGTTTTTTCTTTTACCTACTAAGTACCCTCTGGGAATTAAACAAATAATCAGACAGAATATTCACAAACTAGAGAGTTTATCACAATAAAATCAATAAGAAAGAGACACTGAAACTGTTGCAATACGGATAGGTTACAAAAGATACACTGATCTGGGGAAGGAGGGAGGGGGAAGTGGTACAGAGGGGTAAAAGCGATCAAGATGCAATGTGTAGGTATCCAACTCCCAAGCAGAATGTTATCACTGTGCATGGGAAACATACACTAATAAAAAATAAATGACCTACCTGGCAAGCTCAATGTCCTCAGTTCGATCCCCGGTACCAAAAAAAAAAAAATAACCGAAGCAGGGAAAAAGTAGATGCGCTAATGATGCATCAATCATGTAAGAGAACATATTGCCCATTAATAATAATAATTTAAGAAATTAAAGAAATTTGCAGTATTTTAAAGAAATATACAATGTCACCCAGGCATGGTGGTGCATGCCTGTAATCCCAGCACTTGGGGGGCAGAGGCAAGAGGATTGCTATGAGTTCAAGGCCAGCCTAGGGTTACAGTGAGTTCAAGGCCAGCTTGAACCACATAGCAAGACCCTGTCTCAAATGAAAAAAAAAAAGGAAATGTCCAATGTCATGGGAGAATGGGGGTTTTTGTTGTTTGCTTTTTTTGTTTGTTTTTTGGTACCAGGGATTGAACTCAGGACCTGGCGCTTGTGAGGAAGGCACATCGCCACTGAGCTAAATCCCCAGCCCAGATGGGAGAATGTTTATGATATAGTTGGGGTTTTTTTGTGTGTGAGAAAGGGTCTCACAATGTAGATCAGCGTGGCCTTGAACTCACTATGTAGTCTCCAACTCATGGCAATCCTCCTACCTCAGCCTCCCAAGGCTGGGACTACAGGCCTGTGCCACCACGCCCAGTTTATGATATAGTTTTAAGTAAAAACATAAGAATACACACTACTGGAGGGTGTGGTGGTGCATGCCTGTAATATCAGCCTTTGAGAGATTGCCAGGAGAATCTCAAACCCAGCCTGGGCAATTTAACAAGAACCTGTATCAAAATTTAAAAACAAAAACAGGGCCAGGGATTTAGCTCAGTGGTTCTGCCACCTGCCTCACAAGCGCAAGATCCCGAGTTTGATCCCTGGTACAAAAAAAAAGATAAAAACTAGCTGGGTGTGATGCCCACACCTGTAATCCCAGCACTCAGGAAGCTGAGGCAGGAAGATCACTACAAGTCTGAGGCCAGCAGCCTGTTCTACATACCAAGATCCTGTCCAAAAAAAAAAAAAAAAAAAAAATTGAAGAAAGACCAAAAAGAGCTTAAAAGGCCAACCCTGGTGCAGTTACAGATGCTTCTAATTTTCTTCTTTACAATATTTTGGTATTTTTCAAATTTTCTGAAATGACATAATGTAATTAGTAAATACATTTATTTAGGTGAGTGAGCAAACTGTTTCTATTGTTCTTTTATAAAAACAAATTACAGGGCCTGGGATTTAGCTCAGTGGTTCTGGTGCCTGCCGTGCAAGCGTGAAGTCCCGAGTTCGATCCCCAGTCCCCCCCCAAAAAAAAACCAACCCAAATTACATAGTTTGAATGTAAATGATTGAATCTTTTAAAACAGAAAATACATTTTCATAGTCAAAAGTTAAAAAGGTAGGCTTAGGATTTAGCTCAGTGGTTCCACTGCCTGCCTCGAAAGTGCCAGGACCTGAGTTCAATCTTCAGTACCAAAAAAAAAAAGTTAAAAAGGTATAAAGCTATGTACATGTAGAGTAAGCCCATCTCCTACCCCATCCCGCTTCACGAGTGTCCCTGAGCTCTCTGTAGGGCCTGTCACTATTACTCGATTGTGGAGTTGCTATTTCCTAATGTGATTTTCAAAACACAAAAACTTTCCCACACCTAGCAATCTAATCTGGATATATCAGAAACCTAACTCAAGTTAGCTTAAGCAAAACACTAATATTTTTGGCTCATGTAGCCAAAAAGCCCAGGGGTAGCACCAGCATCAGCCTTCGCTGGCCCAGGGCCTCCAACACCATGCTTAGATGTGTTTCCAACTCTTCACTCTGCTCTCCACCGATGGACCTCCACTCTCTGCAGAAAGCCCCAAAGATGACCACCGATGCTTCCAGGCTTGCATTCTAGATAACCCCATGAGAAAGCAGCAACCCCATTGGCCCAACCCAGATCATATGACCACCTTGGGACCAATCACTGTGCTCAAATGATGGATGCTCTGGCCGGCCAGGCCAGTTTAAGGTCAGCCTGGGAGCCAAGAATAAGGCAGAGCAAGTTCCTGAAAGGAAAAGCCGGCTTTGTCACCAAAAAACGGGGAAAATATATGCTGAACAAAGGAATACTGGTGACCACCATCCTGCCCTACTCTGCTAGAATATTTTACACACCACTGTGCTCAAATACTCTAGTTATCAGAGGTCTGTCATTGTTGCTCACCCTCTGCCCCCACAGGTACAGATGCCATGTCACCATGGTGAGTTAGTGTCTTAAGTTACCTCTTGGTTTCAGTGACTTTAATAAGCCCTTTTAAAAGCACAAGAAGAGCTGCTGTGTCTGGAAAGAGAAAGAACTGGGGACTGGGTGGAGCACTAGGGAGAAGGTAAAGAAAAGATGGGCTCCTCACTGACAGCAGGAAGATGAAATTCTGAGAATAAGTCATCCCATACACCCCTCACGTCATGTGCTCTTCAGGCCACCCAAGAGGTAGTGTTTTTTTAATTTCAAAATAAGGTTTGCTAAATTACCCTGCTGGAGGGACTCAAACTTGTGATTCTCCTGCCTCAGCCTCCCTCGGTGCTGGGATCACAGGCATGTGCCACAGGCTAGTATGAGGCTTTATTTATTTATTGAGACAGAGTCTTGCTATGCAGTTCAGGGTGGACTTAAACTTACTATGTAGCCCAGGTTGGCCTCCAACTTGCAGTAATCTTCCTCCCTCAGTCTCTCCACTTGGTAGAGAAGGAAACAGATTTTTGGGGAAAAGACTTGTCAAAGTCTTTTGGAATCAGTCACAGAAAAAGGATTCAAAGCCTGGTCTCTCTGATTTTCCTTTCTGCTGGCTCAGGAAATTGCAGATGACCTTGTAAAATTCCAAATGGACTCCAAGTTTCTGCTCCCAAACATTTTTTTTTTTTTTTTTAGACAGGGTCATATTATGTAGCCTGGGCTGGCTTTGAACTCTCTATCTGCTGTAGAAAGAAGTATTTGGAACAATGGCATGGTGGTGCACACCTATAATCCCAGATACTCAGGAGGCTGAGGCAGTAGGATTGCAAGTTGAAGGCCATCTTGGGTAATTTAGGGAGACACTGTCTCAATATAAAAAGGAACGGAAGATAAGCTAGACATGATGGGGCAAACCTGTAATCCCAGCACTCTGGAAGGCTGAGGCACCAGGGTCACAAGTTTGAGCCCAGCCTGGGCAATTATTGACTTAGCAAGACCCTGTCTCAAAACTTTAAAGAAAGGTTTGGGGATATAGCTTATTGCAAAGACCCTAGGTTCAACCCCCTGTAACACACAGACACACACACACACACACACACACACACACACTTACAGGACTGAATGTGTAGTCCAGTGGTATAGCACTTGCCTAGCATGCATGAGGCCTGGGTTTGATTCCCAGCACCTTAGAAAGTAATAGTGCTTATAAGTGACATCACTGGGAGGAGGGGATAAGAACCTTCTGGGCATTGAATATGTTCAAATTCATCAAATGGTACTGTGTTTGTTGTTTGTTTGTTTTGAACTGGGGATTGAACTTGGAACCTGGTGCTTGCGAGGCAGGCGGCGGAACCACTGAGCTAAGTCCCCAGCCCAGCAGTACTCTTAAGGTTTAAGAAATATAATGTTTGTAAGTTACACCTCAGTTTAAAATTTTTAATTTTAGGGGCTGCGATGTAGCTCAATCGTAGAGCACTTACCTAGTCCTTTTGAGGCCCTAGGCTCAATCCTCAGCACCCACTATCAAAAAGAGCCAGGCACGCTGACAAGGAGCAAGTTGGTGAAAGATTGGAAAACACACATGAAAGGACACAGAGCATAGGCAAGAAAGAGTCCAAGCCACTCAGGAGGCTGAGCCAGGAGGATCACCTAAGCCCAAGAGTTCAAGAGAAGCCTGAGCAATGTTGCAAGACCTCAGCTTAAAAAACAAAAGTCTAAACTATCAGTGTCCATCCATGTCTCCCCTTTGCTTCCAGGAGAAAATCTGGATTTTCCTTCAAAGCACTGGCCCAACAGGGCCCACTGTGTCTTCTGCCCACTGTGACTAGACTGAAAGCTCCATGCAATCAGGACTGCATTTAACCACTGTAACCCTGGCTCCTAGAACAGTCCCTGGTGAGGAGCAGGGCCTCCCTCCGGGCCTACTTTTAATAAACTAAGCACTGAGCTGTGACTTGACTTTGTTCCCACGGCAGTCCTGCTGAGCGCCATGTCCAGCCTTCTTCCCACAGGTTTCTGGAGCCTTCTCACTGCTCTCCGGCCCCTCAGACCCACTCACTCCTGTCCATGCTCTTCCGGAATGTTCTTTCCCCCTTTGGGGACCAACTCCTGCCTATTTTCTGGGTCTTTTCATGTGAGTTCTTCTCCGTACCCTTCATCAACTTGCTCCTTTATGCTCTTAATGCTTGAATACAGTGCACATCATGTTGTCTTTATTTTAGTGGCCCCACAACTCACTGAGCGGGAGAGTTTAGCCTTGTGCCTAATTCTCTGGGTGGTTGTTCTCAGTTTACACCATCCTTTCCCCAGAACTGTTCTTTCTCCTCTCTGCTCTGACCCAGAGGGTTGACCTCCATGGGCCCTGTCACCTAGGAAACCTTGCCTCTAGTTTCCGGTGAGCTCAACTAGCAGGAGGTCCCAGTGGGAGGCACAGGAAGGAGTTAATTCTTCACCTCCCACTTCTATTCCCCATGCTACAGTCAGGAGTCAGGCCTGGGGGTGGAAGGCTCCGCACTGTTGCTGTCCATCCTTTGTAGGTGTCCTGAGCCCTTCCCTGGCCCCTGTAGCTACAGTCGTCCCTGGGGCGCTCAGGACTCATTCCAGGCCCCATGTGGATGCCAAGGTCCACAGGCACTCAAATCCCTTATATGCCCAGAATTGGACACACTTCCTATACATTTTATGCCTTTTTTTTTTTTACACTGGGGATCGAACTCAGGACCTTGCGTTTTCAAGGCAGATGGCAGCACCACTGAGCTAAATCGCCGGCCCTGCATTTCCTGTATACTTTAAATTATCTGAAGATTACTTATAATACCCAGTCCAGTGCAAATGCTATCAAAACTGTTGTTATTGGCCCAGGTGGGGGGTGGGATGGTTCACACCTGTAATCCGGCACTTCCAAGGCTGAGGCAGAAGTTTGCAGGCCAGGCTGGGCTACACAGTGAGTTCAAGGTCAGCCTGAACTACATAATGAGACTCTGCCTCAAACAAACAAAAATAGTTGTTACACTGTTTTATCTAAGGGATGATGACAAGGGGAAATAGTCTATAACATGTATCAGTACAAATGCAATATTTTTCTCTGAATATTTTTGACCGGCAATTGGTTGAATCTGCAGTTGTGGAATCTAATACAGAGTGCCAATTGTAGTCCTTTTGCTAAACTTTCTCTTTTTTGTGAGTGTGTGTGTGTTTCTGTGTGTGTGACTAGGGATGTATTCCAGGGCCTTGTGCATGGTAGGCAAATACTCCACCATGGTGTTACATCCCTAGCCCTTGTTATATTATTTTCAAACAGGGTCTCTCTAAGTTGCCTCTTAGTCTGTCCTCAAACTTTCAATCTTTCTGCTTTAGCTTCCCCAGTAGCTCAGATTTTGACATATGCCACCACATTTGGCCCTAGAAATTTCTAATAAAACTAATAAAGGTAGTCAGTTTCTCATGTCTGGAAGTATACAAGCTCTTTAGGCAAACAATTCACTGATGATGGTGTTGAGACAAATCTCAGCAGAGCTTGTGGCATGGAGCTCCGTGAATTAGACTGTTAGAGACCTCTCCAGCCCCAGGATTCTGGAATTCTCTGACCAGAAGTCAGAGCAACAGAAAAGAGAAATCCCTTGACTCAGGTTCTAAAGAGTGGACTCAGTATATTTTTGTCCTGGACAGCTGTTAAATGCCATCCAGGTGGCCAGCCTCAGCTGCAGAGTACATGAAGCCCAGAAAAAATGGCCTGGCTCAGGTAAACCCAGACAGGCTATATCCCAGCTCCCCAGCCTGACTGTGCTTCTGTATTTGCTAGCTTTCAGTCACTGTAATTAAATGCTGGAGGCAACTGGCTTATAAAGAGAAAAGGTTTATTGTGCCTCACAGTTTTGGAAGGTCCAGTCCAAGACCAGGCAGACCCACTGCCTGGGCCCTTGGAAGGCAGGATGGGTGGCAAAGGCAAGGACCACATGGCAGAGCAAGCTGGTCACCATACAGCCAGAAAACAAAGAGAAAGAAGGGCCCGGGGTCCCACTGCCTCATTCTTGACCTCAGTACCTCCCATAGGTCCCAACACCTCCTGACATCACCACCCTGGGCCTAGGCCCTAGCACAGGAACCCTGGGGACAGTCACTGTGCAAACTGCTGCTGCTCCCTCAGAAGGGACTATGTCTCTCTTCCACAGTGACTTCCTCTGGGCTTCTCTGGTGTCAGATGCAGGTGACAACAGTGAGGAGGGGCAGACTGGGAGGTGGGGCCAGCTGGACCCTTCCCAGGACAACCAAGGAGGGAAGACAGACTCGGGAGGACACAGGAGCCATATCCTTACCCTGGGAGGACCGGGGACAGAGGTAGCAGATGTGGTCAGTGAGGCCCCAAGCAGAGTGGGACCTATCCAAACTGGGGAGAAGAACTAGAAGTTCCTGAGGTTTCTTCCCTAACCCATAAAACCCCAGAAGCTAGGCTGGGGATTTAGCTCAATGGTTCCAGTGCCTGCCTCACAAGCGCAAGGCACTGAGTTCAATTCCCGGTACCAAAAAAAAAAAAAAAAACCCCAGAAGCTTAAGGTTGGGAAGAATTACAGTATCTGTTCAAATATCCTCATAGGATGCCAGAAGTATGCCAGAAGTATCTCTTCCAAGTCCTGTGGGAGCCCAAGATGTACCAGGGCACTGGGATGTGCTCAGGTAGAGTACTCAGGCACCATGCATGAGACAAAAAAAGGATCAGAGTCCTCTGCCTGGCCCCGCAACATCCCTGGCTCCCTCATCTCTGCACTTGCCCTCTTTTTATTTTTAGTTGTTTCGTTTTTTTGAGGCACAATCTGGTCTTGAACTCGAGATCCTCCTGCCTCAGCATCCAATTGCTGGAATGACAGGTGTGCACTACCGTGCCCAGTGTTCAGCACTCATCATCTAAACCATCCTTGTCCATGCCCTTCCGACCCTCCCGCCGGTTGCCAGGCACCCAGTGCGCTCCTCTGGACAGCCCACAGCTGGGTAGCTTGCTGTCAGAAGGTCATTAGCAGGCACGCACCTCTTAGTGCTTGGCTCCTAGGCCCCATGGCCTGGCGGTGGCCTTGCTCCCTGGCTCAGCCTTCTCTCTGCACTGTCTCTGCCTGGGGGCTCAAACTTGCTGTTCCCTCTGTCTGATCTTAGCCTTCGAGGTGGATGCCACCCGGACCTCCCCTCGGAGCCAGACCCTCATTCCCCAGTGGGCGAGAGTGCTGTAGGAACAGGGTCTCAGTGGGGTCGTCTGAGACCTTTGCTGGACTGCAGCATCACCCACCTTCTCCCTGTACCCCTTGCTGCCCCACGGTGCTCTCCAGGAAGCTTCCTGTTGCAGACTTCCTGACCCAAGCTGCGTGTGATGTCTCCTCGTCGTTCTTGTGTCACCTGCACCTCATCCTCTCTGCTATCGTGGGCAGTGTTCCCCAGTCACTGTTGACCCCCCCCCCTTATTTTATTTGTTGGCCCTATTTTATTTTATTTACCTTTCAAAACTACCTTGTCTGTTGTTTGTTTGTTTGGTACCAGGTACCAGGGATCAAACTCAGGTCCTTGCACTTGCAAGGCAGGCGGCGGAACCACTGAGCTAAATCCCTAGCTAAAACTACCTTTTTTGGTTGGTTGCTTGTCATAGTGGTCTCTCCTCCTCCCTGGAGGGTAAGTTCTCCAAGAGCTGCTGTCCTGTCCACTGTGTCCCCAGGGCTGAGGACAGTGCCTGGGGCATAGCTGGTGCTCACTAAACATAGGGGTGGGGTGGGAGGGAGCACGTGGGTGAAGAAATGAAGGACTCTGCTGGTGCGGCTTGCCTCTCCCGCTCTCCCCTCTCTCCCAGCTGCCCCTAGGCCAGAGCAGGGTGGCCCCTCCCCCATGTGACCCGGCTGAGCTGGGGCCTCCTGGGAGAAGGGAGCCTGCAGCCGCCTTGGCTGCTTGCCCTGTATTGATCAAAGCTGGGAGGCCTGCTGGCTGAGGTCTGTCCCAGCCCGTGGGGGCGGGGAATGGAGGGGATTCTGGCAGAGATTTGTCCAGGGCTCGCCTGGGGCACAGTAGTGCTGCTCTGGCTCCATCTGCTCTCTGAACCTCTGGGAGAGCCCAGCCCAGCCCCAGGAGGGAGCAGGGGCAGGGACGCAAAGCCAGACATTGATCACACATTGGTGTCTATGGAAGTCCCACAGAGCACCCTCCTGGCAGGGGGTGATTTGATACAGGCCTGTGGAGCTGTGCTCTATGGGGGCCACTGTGCAGGACCCAGGGGTGCTGTTCACAGTGAGCTGGAGCCCTGTATGGAATCCATTTCACAACTGGTCCTTGCTGTGACCCCGGGGCACAGGAGTCCCGTGGAAGACCCTAAGGATGGGCTTGGCCGGCCCCTGGAGGCCTCGTGTGAGAGTGAACAATATGGACCATTCCTCTGTGGACCAGAGAAACAGGGACCTAGACGTGACTTGCCTTTCAGCCACATGGTTGCTAGCACTTGGGCTGGGCTGCAACTGAGCCTCCTACCCTCGCCCAGGTAGATGGGTCAAATACCCAGGCACTGAACACCTCCTCCTGGGGGCAAGGCATCCAGCTTGATGCTAGAGGCGACTTCTGCATCCTGCATCCACCCATTCTTCTTTTAGGAGAGGGAGTCTGAGGACCAGAGGTCACACAGCAAGCTGAGCCCCTCAAGAACTAAAATAGTGGCTTTCGAAATCCCAGTATGGAAGCTGTTTCCTGACGCCACACCTCTGCCTGATCCCCAGAGCCCAGCTGGCATTTAAGGGGCCAAGGAAGTCTGCTCCGGCAGGAGGCTCAGACCATCAAAGCTGGGAAGGAACCCTGGCTAGTACCCAACTCAGGTTCCTCACTTCACGGACAGCAAACTGAGGCCAGCAAGGCAAGAATCCTTGTGACTATCATTTTGCAGTTTCTGTGACACTTGTACTTATTTAATGCTCACAATTTGGAAATGGACTGGGCAAAAATGATCATGTTTACCAGGCTGGTGGTGCATACCAGTAACCCCAGCACTCTGGGAAGCTGAGGCAGGAGGATTGCAAGTTTGAGCACAGCCTGGGCAATTTAGTGGCTTCTGGAGATACTGTCTCAAAATTTTAAAAAGGGCTGGGAATGTAGCTCAGCCTGAAGACCCTGGGTTCAAATAACAGTACTGCAAAACATCAACAAAAAACAAATTGCAATGCCCATTTGACAGGTGAGGAAGCAGAGCCCCAAGGAGCAGAGTGGTGGCTGAGGTCGCAGTAGGCTCAGTTGTTCATTCTTCATAGGTGCGCGGCGCATCGGCCCCAGGCAGACCCAGGGTGGGAACACATCGGGGAACAAGCCCTCTGCCACACCTCCCTGATGCTACAGGGTTCCTGGGCAACTGGAACAAGCTGCAGCTGCGGTGCCCTGTAGGGGGCGCCAGCACCGGGAACCCAGGGCTGAGGGGCCACGGCAGGGCTTTCGGGAGAGGTGGGTGCTCAGGAGGGTTGGGAGGTCAGGGTAGGGGTGCGGTCAGTGGGAGCTCCAGGCTGAGCCCGGCCAGCCTCGGGCTCCCCGCCTGCCAACTGAGCACCTTCCTGAGGATTTAAGACTGTGTCGAGCAGTTGTTTTAAATTTCCGGGCAGGGGGCTGCCAGGGGGGCAGCGGAGGGGTGCTGCAGGCCGTCAGGGGTGTGGGCTGCGATTTACCAGGGCCCTCCATGGGACGCAGCGCTCCAGGCTGGGGGCTCCCGCAATTGCTTCCAGCTGGGCTGTCAGCCGGCGGAGGGGGAGCTGGGAGTAGGGGAAGGGGGTGGCAGGAGAGGACTACCAGGGCACAAGGCATCTCTTTCAGCCCAGTGTCCCCTCCGCCTCCCTGGGTGGCTGCTCCACCAGGCCTGGTGGGGCATCCTTGAACATAAATATATCTATAAACCGGGAATCCATCCGGCCTGGACGGCTCTGAGCTTTATGGCCTTTATGCACTTAATCTTTCATTTCCTCTCCTGCTTCATCTCCCTGCTCACTTCCCCTCTTTCCCGGGAGGAATTACTGGGCTCCACTGCGGTCCCCTCCCCCACAGCCGGCTCCACAGCGCCTTTGTCAGAAGTACCTGTGTGTACAGCTGTCCCTGCCTCCGTGGCCTCTGCCTGGGCCCCCATTCCGTCCCTGTCCTGCAGTGGTGGAGAAACACACCGCCCGTCAGGGACGCGCCCCGGCTCCACAGCACCCACAGTACGGGCCCTGAGGCCTCCTCAGTCCTCCCCTGGTCTGCCCTGGACCTGACCCAGCAGGGTCCTGGGCTTTCCGCCCCATGCTCAGTCCCTTGGCCAGCCCAGACCCCCGAGGCCTGCTGGAAAGGCACCCCTCTTTCTCCATGCCTCTAGACCTCACTCCTGAGACACCCACTCCTGGGGAGGGCGGAGCCTGTCCCCTGTGACAGTAGCCTTATTTTCTGCAAAAAAGAGGGGGATACATTTGGTCTAGTTTTTCTCACAAGTTTGTTGATAGGTGAGGGGGTGAGAGAACTCTTGAGTTACATAGGATGGCACCAGCCTGAAGCTGGGGAGGCCCCTTCTCTGCCATTTCTGGGGACCCTTTCCGTGGAAACATGACTTTTGGCTCAAGTCACTCTGTGCTCTTTCCTGATGGACCCCTAAAACGAGTCCTGGGGCCATGGCTTGTCTCTGGTATCTGGTGTCTGGCCAGCGTCTGGCTCAGGAAATCTCTGCTGGGAGAGATGCTCTGACTCTCACCCTCATCATTGTTTTGTGTTTTGAAACAGGGTCTTGCTATGTTACCCAAGCTGGCCTCAAACTCATGATCCTCCTGCCTCAGCCTCCTGAATGGTGGAAGTGTGAGTGTGCACCATCCCCCTTCATTTAACACCAGGGAGAACAAGGGCAGAGGGGGCTAGGAGCTCACTCAGCTTCAGGCCAGAGCTGGCACTCCTTCCTCTAAAGCAGTGAATGAAAAGAGCCCCTGTGGGGTGGGGATTTAGCTTAGTGGTTCTGGCGCCTGCTTCTCAAGTGCAAGGTCCCTGGTACCAAAAAAAAAAAAAAGTAACCTGAAAAGGGCCCTTGGCTGGGAACCAGGAAAGTGGGTGTCAGCCCCACTGCAGCCCCCAGTCCACCCTCAGAAAAGTCACAAGGCTGCAGTCGCTTGACCCCCTCCTTGCCTTCTGGCCTCACCTCAGGGGTCGGAAGTGTCTGAAAGCAGGCTCCGGTCCTTTAAGGCCCCTCCCTCTTCTGTGCAGAACCTCCCTGGAGGGCCCATAGCCCTGGGAGGTGGTGGCCAGCTGCAGGGCCTGGTGGGTCTTGGGCTCAGAGAATGAGTCTGCAGGGGACAAAAACTGTCAAATGTCCCTTTTGTCCTGGAGAATGGGGATGGGGTGGGGATGGGGGAGTGGGACATGGGTCCAAAGAGGTGCAAAGGTCAGCGGGAACCCCCATTTCATGGGGACCAGAAGTGACATTCAGAGAGGGGAGTGGCTTATTTCCAGTCCCTCCCCCAGGGAACAGCAGAACAAATGGGTTTGCAATCAGTCCAGGTCAGTGCTGGCGAACCATTGGCACGAGTGCCATAGTGGGCACACAGACCCCTTTCTGTGGGCACAAGAGCCAAGTTGCTCTAGCAGTGGAGCATCAGATAACAGCGCACATAGGAGCAGTGTTGGCACTTTGCAATAAATAAGTGGCTAGCCCAGCATGGCGCACTGCTGTAATCCCAGCACTTGGGAGGCTGAGGCAGGAGGATTCTCAAGAGTTCGAGGCCAGCCTGGGCTACACAGTGAGCTCAAGGATAGCCTGAACTACAGAGCAAGACCTTGTCTCCAAAAAAAAAAAAAAAAAAAGTGGCTTTTGGGTTGCAGTTTGGGCACTTGGTCTCTGAAAGGTTCATCATCACTGGTCTAGGTCTAAAGCCAGGCATTTATCACCTTGCCCTTGTGGCCAAGGTCACTCCATGCCTCAGAAGGTGAAGTAACTTCTCGAAGGTCACTTGTGTGTTGGGACAGGGTCTGACCAGCCTAGCCCTCTGCCTGTGTGACTGCTATTGACCTCTGGGTGACTGAGTGACCTTCTCTAGGACTCTGGCCTCAGGACCAAGGAGATTCTTGTGGTCCACTCAGTTAAGCTCTTGGATCTGCCTTGGAGCCCTGGAGTGAGGGGGGAGCAGGAAGGCTGGGTCCCTATCAATGGTGGGGCTTCCGCTTCTTCCTCTGTGAGATAGGTTCTCCCTGTGGGGTGGCTCACCAGACTCCCTGGGAGGATGGAGGTAAAGGTGGGCAAGACCAGGTGCTCAGAGATAGCAAATTCCCTCCTTCCCCTCTCTCCACCCTTCCTCTCAGCCTCTTTTGCCTTGAGGTCAGGCAGGCTCCAGCCCTGGGCTGACAGGAAGCCAGTTCAGCAGGCTGAGGGAGAAGACAGGCAAAGGGGGGCAGAAGGAAGGAGGAGAGCTGTCCTAAGATGCTTGTTCAGGGCTGGAATGTGGCTCAGGGTAGAGTGCTGGCCTAGTCTGCGTGAGCCCCTGGGTTCTCGTGCCCAGCACTGAAAAAAATATTTAGAGACAAAAACTCATTCCTGAGAGCTTATGGGGGTTCCTCATGCCAGACTCCTTCCAGAATTCCAGACGAGGAAGCTAACAGGCCTGAGAGGGCTGGCTCGGCCCCCAGACACCCCAGTGCAGAGCCCTGGACCTAAGGGGCAGGGACTGGGGTGGGGAGCTTTCTTGAGTGTTCACCCTCCTGCCCCGCAAACCACATTCTCATTTATGGTGGCCTGAGGAGGCTGGTGGATCTAAAGCTGGACACATCCCCTACCTCAGGGTTTCCTGAGTCTGCTCATGTGTTCCTCCCCATCCACGGAGGCTGAGAATTGAGACCCTCCCAATGAGGAGGATTCACATTCACCTCAGCTTTTCTCTCTGTCCAGCTAGACTGATCCCTGGGTCTTTCACAGGAGCTGCTCAAGCCCTTTAAAAACAAATAGGGCCAGGGATTTAGCTCAGTGATGCCTCTGCCTGCCTCTCAAGCACAAGGTCCCGAGTTGGATCCCCGGTACAAAAAACAAAAAAAACAGATAAATAAATAAATTGAAGATTAGATTGAAAGTCTTGCTTGAACACTCCCTGGCTGGCTTCCCTCTGGCCTTCCTCGGCCCTCATTGCCTGAGCCCGAGGGCGGGGAAGCCTTCCTGTAGTGGGAAGGGCAGGAAGTACCCTGTGTGCCCACCAGCACGCCTCCCTCTGTCATACAGCCTCCCAACAGCCTTACCAGAGAAGCATAGGATCCCTATTTTTACAGGACCCGGAAGAGGGGAGAATCCAAGCCAAACTCTCCAGTCTTTCCAAGGAACACCCTGCCTGGGACTTGCAGGGCAAGAGCACAGGGTCAGGCTGGGGCAGGCGAGCATCTGCAGGGAGGTCCAGAAAGACAATGAGCACTCTGGGCCCTCACCGCAAGGTATTGGAAATCCACCCAGGGTCCCAGGGGCAGGGGAGCCATGGCAGGCAGAAGGAAGAGTCGGGTCTCATCGAGCTCTTTCTGAGGGCAAGACCAGCAGTGCAGAAGGCTTGGGGCTCTGATGAGAGAAGTGGGGCCTCCAGCTACATAGCCTGGGTTGTGGTGCAGGCTTCCTGCAGGAGGGGACTGCTGAGAACTGAAAGGTAGCCGGAAACAGGCAGAGAAGAACCGGGAGAAGGATTGTCCAGCCCAGGAGGTGCCTGTCCTCTGCCCCCCACCGCAGAGGCCTAAGCGGGAAAGTGGGAAAGCTTAGGGCTGCCAAGTAAAACACGAGACACTCAGGAAGCTTAAATTTCAGGTAGATAACAAAAAAATATGTTTAACCTTTTGTTTTCCTTTGTGACAGGGTCTTACGGGGGTATATCCCATGCAGTATTTGGGATACATTTACACCACAGCATTATTCATGGTTTATCTGAGATTCAATTTAACTGATTTGAAATTTAATTCTGACTGCCTCCCACTGGCTAGGTGGTCCTTGGGCCAATCACCTGCGCTTTCTGAGCCCCATGTGCTCACACGAAAGAGGCAGCAGGGCTGGGGGTGTAGCTCAGTGATGCTGCGCCTGCCTGGTAAGTACAAGGTCCTGAGTTCGATTCCCAGTAAACACACAAAAAAGAGGCAGCAAGGAGGCTGGCTGGGCAGGAAAAAAGGGGCAGGGCGGGGTGGCCAGAGAGCAGGTCCTACAGGCATTTGGAAACTGAGTGTGGGAGGGGCAAGGCCAACAGCTGGAGCTCAGAGTCTCAGCAGAATGGAGGCAGCATTCCCAGGGAAGATGCTGGGAGGAGTCGGGGAGCGCAGGGAATGTAGTTCTGGGTGGCAATGGGTGAGGTTCTCCAGGGCCCTCCGGGTGGATCGGTTCAGGTCACACAGGTGGGGAACAGGGTCCTCATCACAGCACCCTCCTCTCCTCCCAGCACTGCTGCTGCACGGCCCCATTTTAACTGCAAGCTCAGAGAGGAGTTTGGGGGACAGGCCCCACCACCCCAGGTCTGCCTCTGTGGGCCTCCCTTCCGACTCCTGGAATGTGACTTTATCTCCCCAAAGGTCACCTTGCCCAGGGCCCAGCCCCAGGGATGAACATTCCTCACATTCCATGGGCTCCTGGGAGATGGCAGGCCCAGGTTCCCAGCTGTCCTCAGTGCCCCTCATCGGGAACCTCCTAGAGGCCTGCGTGGGGCCTGGGGTCTGGGGGGGGCTGAGTTTAAACTCCCACTGTGGCTCCCACCAGCTAGGTGACCCTTGGGCACAAAGCTGTCATCTGATGGGCTATTAGGTGCCACATGCTGTGTCTTCAGAGCACCTTGGCGTTCAGGAGGTGCTCTGTGTTAGCTCCTCCTGTGCCCTCCCTGAGCCGAGGTTTCATCATTTTTAAAGAATAACAGTGCCTCCCATGACAGGTGAGGGACTGGGTGCAAATGGTGTGATGGTCCACAAGGTGGCTGAGTGAGAAGCCTCAAAACTCCTCCCTCCTAAGGCCAGAGGCAGAGCCTGGGTGACCTCAGCTGGTCAGGAAGCAGGTGGGTGGACAGATGGTGAAGTGGCAGCTGGAGACCAGGCCGGAGCCTTGATGGGAACAGAGGCAGGGGAACCCATAGCCTTGGGCACTGGACCTCTGCCCTGAATGCTGTTAAATAGGGTCCCCTGTGCCATTCTGCAGACTCACCCCTCCCTCCAGGACATGGGATGGGGACTGTTCTAGAACACACTCCAGGGCCCTGGGCTCTGGACTTCCCCATCCCAGGGCCCTGAGGCCCACTCCCAGGCCCTGGGTCTGTCCTCCCAGCAGACTGTGCTGCAGGCCCACACAACCAAGGGCCAGAAGGTGGACAAGGGGGCTACTGGGGGCCGGGGGAGATGTGCCTGGGAGCTTGGCCATGGGCAGGGCCCACATGTGTGCATATGAGGACCCTGGCAGTAAGGGGCAGAGCAGGCGGCAAGAATAGCAGGCTTGCAGGAGGGCTGCCACGGAATGTTTGCCTCTGGCAGCTGAGCTGCCTGGTGGAGGGGCCCTGCTTGAGGAGTTGCAGCCCCACACAGAGGCTCTGGTCCCTGGGCAGGCCAGCTGCACCTGCCCATTCCCAGGCCAGCTCCGGGAGAGTCATACTCCTGGCTCCTTGGGAGGATCCTGGAATGTGCGCATTTAACAAAAATGCCCTCCAAGCCTTGGATTTAGCTCAGTGGTGCCGCCGCCAGCCTCAAAAGCGCAAGGTCCCAAGTTTGAGTTCGATCCCTGCTACAAAAAACAAAAGCCATCCTTGCACTACAATCAATGCTGACAGCTTTGTGTTCTATCATCCCATTTATACCTTATAGTAACTCTGCAGGGTGGGTAATAATAAGAAAGAAACTAAGGTTTGGTGGGAAGCCTTGCCTAAGATCTCCCAGCTGGTCAGTGACAGAGCTGGGACCACCCAGCATAATAGACTGCCTCCTTGTATTCCTCTGCCCTCCCTCACCCCCAAATGTAAAGTCCTCCCCCCACAAAAATAAATCAGAACAGCACATGTAAGGCTAGGCTTGGTGGCTGGCACATGCTTATAATCTCAGCACTAGGGAAGCTGAGTCAGGAGGATCACCATGAGTTCAAGGCTAGCCTGGGCTGCACAATGAGATCCTGTCTCAAAAAACTAAAAATAAACTAATAGACAAACACAACAAAAATAGCACATGTAGACTTTATGTTAGAATTCTTGAGTCAATCTTTCTTCTTCCCTCCCTTTCTTCCTTCCCTCATCGTGCTGGGGATGAAACCCAAGGCCATGCTAGGCAGTGCACTATGGATGTGCTACATGCCCAACCCTGAATTTCTTTTGAACAGACTCCATTTGGTCCCCAGAATCCAATCACAAAGGACAACTGGTCCTCTTCTCTGAGGAGGGAGGGTGGCTTGGCGAAGCCCTTGTCCTGCTGACTCTGCAGCAGCTCGCTCTCATCCCCAGTGCAGCTTGTCACCATCCAGACCATACTGTCCCACTCTGGCCTCTCCAGCCCAGGGACCTCCTGACTCCACACTGAAGTGCTTCCGCTGGACAGCGCCTTCTACCTCGCCCTTGCCACCCAGAGGCATCTCAACCACCAACCCACAACTCGCCATCCTCCCGGACCCGAAGCCAGGTACCCAAGGGTCTGGGTCCGTGTCCAGTCCACAGGTCGCCATCTTGCCGTGTCTCCCTCCTTAGCTTCCTGCTTCTGTCAGTCCCCCCTTCCAGTGACCTTGTCCTTCCCTTGTCATCCCTTAGCATGGCCCAGCAGGACTACTGGCCCCTCCAAACCATTCCGTGCAGGGCAGGCAGAGACTGCCAGGAAAACGGGGGACAGTGTGACCCCTCTGCCCAAAACCCTTCAGTGAAGCCAAGCTCCTCTACACCCTCCAGCCACATCGAGTGCCTTTGGCAGTGCCCCACCCACCTCCTATTGGTCACCTCCGCCCTTCCTCAGGCTTTCCCCGATTTTTCTGACTGTGACACCTGAAACTCCGAGTTGCAACACCTCTAGGAAGCCTCCCCTCCGCCCACCCTCTCCCTCAGCGCTTGTGGCCTGGGGTAAGAATAATAGCTGAATATATATATAGTCATGGCACTCAGGATTGAACCCAGGGCCTCTGCACTGAGCCACATCCCGGCCCTTGTGGTGGGATTACAGGGATGCAGCACCACGCCTGGCCCAACAGTTGATATTTATTGAATGCTGCCCCCATACATTTTTCTTTATTGGCCCATTGGCTCCTCAGGATCTTCACAGAAGGTAGGTTCTATGCTCACCTCCATTTTTCAGATGGGTAACAGGCTAGGCAAAATGCCAAGGGGCCACCTTCTGGAGTCCTGGAACCCAGGCCAGCAGGCTCCAGGAGGTGGGTCCCTAACTCAGATGCTGCCCTGGGTCGGCCACACTGGGCAGACATTGGAGGTCTCTGCCACCACGCCTAGCAGGTCACACCTCGGAGGGCAGGGTGGCTTCTGAGCCACCTCGTGCGTGCACCCAGCAGCCAGCAACCGAGTGGCTCCAGCCCGCTCACCCTGGTCCCAGGCCGCTGCAGCGGGGCTTCGAGGGCCCCCTGTGAGAGGCCCAGCTGGGCGGGCCCGGGGCCAGACGGTCGCGCCTCGTCAGGGAGGCCGGGGCGCCGGGGGCGCGCGTTGCCATGGGGACGGGGCGGCGGCCCCGCCCCAGCGCCAGCGGGCGGGGGAGCAGGTGGCGGGACGGACTGGGGGAGGGGCCGGAAGAGGCCCTCGGGTCGGCCCTGCACCCCCCCTGCTCCTCCTGCTGCTCCTTCAGCGACCCCGGCCCCAGGCTCCAGTCCCAGCCCAGACTCTGCCTCCCTAAGCAACTTGGCAACTCAACACTTACACCGCCCTTCCCGGCCTCAGTTTCCCCAATTGTGGATGGAGGGGTCAGCCCAGGAGGTTTCCTCGGATGCTTCCAACACAAACTACGTTGTGTAGTTCTGTGACAGGGCTGGAAGGATTGAAGGATAGGAATTTCTCATCCAGAAATTTCTTTCTGGAAGGAGATATGTCATCAAAAGTGGCCCACTCAAAGACTCGGAACCTGGGGAGTCTGCTAGAAGAGCTGGCAGTCTGGTACCCAGTGTCTCCTGAGTACAGAGCGGATAGCAACAGCCCAGAGAGGATGAGGGACTGTCCAGGATCACACAGCAAGGTAGAGGCTGAAGCAAGATGGGAGAGACCTGGTCTTGGCCTCCCACTGCTGCACCCAAACTTCTGGCCTTGGATCCAAACTGGGGGGGGGGGGGGGCTAGAAGCGAGCACACCTTTCTCCATCTGCAGCCTGGGCTGCTGAGGTGCCGGAGGACTGCCTGACGGCGCAGAGCTGTCTGCACTGAGACCCCTCAGGCCCCCATCCATGCCCTGGCACTCAGCTCTGTGCCCTGCTAGCCTGGGCAGGGGTGTGGGGGTGCAGCCTCCGTGCCTCCTGCCTTGTGTTGGAACAGGGGCGCCGCACCAGGCCATCTTGCCCCGGAGTCCCTGAGCTGGAGGCCCCTGCCAAGCTCCAGTGGGCGCAGGGGGCGCTCCTGAGGAATAAAGAGCCCCTCCCCACCGCCCGGCTGGGAGGCTGGTTCAGAGCTGGGCCTGCCAGGGGCTGCAGGAGGCTCTTGCCTGGGGAGAAGTAGAGCACCAGAACAAGGCAGGTCTACGCCTTTAAGGTACAGCTTGCTGCCGGAGCCACACCACACACACACACACACGCACGCACGCACGCACGCACGCACACACGCACCCCACAGTCTCTTGCACACAGTCACGAAGCCACACACACTCTCCCAAGCTCTGTTCTCGCTCCCTCTCTCCTTCGCTCCCTCCCTCCCTTCCCCCCTTCTTCCCTCCCTCTCCACACACAGCACACACACACTCCCAGGCCCTGTTCTCTCTGCCTCTCCCTGCACACACACACACACACACACACACACACACACAGGAACACACTCAGCCACACACCCAGAGGCACCCACCCTCTCCTCTCTCCCAGGTCTCCTCGGAGACAGGAGCAAGGGGGGGAAGGCAGGGCAAAGAGCTCTGACCTAGAAAATGGGCCCTGCCTCCTCCTCTCCTCAGCCCAGGAGGGGGCCTGTTTCTCTGGGTCAAGGCTGCTGCCGTAGGAGTGGAGGCCGGGGTGTGTGTGTGTGTGTGTGTGTGTGTGTGTGTGTGTGTGTCAGGCTTTGGGAGAGGGGGAGGGGCTGCTTGGCCAGGGGCCCAGGCTGTTGGACACAAACCCAAGAATCAGGGGGCCTCCCCCTTCCTCCCCTGCACAGAAAGGTGGGGCTCACTTCTAGCACAAGGGAAGAGGCTTAGGGACAAAAGTCATGGTAATTGGGTGGCTTAGCCATGGAAGGATGGGCCAGTGACCTTTTGACTTATGATGAAGGGGTCCTTGACCCTCCTTAGGTCATTTTACACCTTTAGTCCAATCCCAGGTCAGAATTCTAGAAATTTTTTTTCCCTCCTGGTACAGGAAATTGAACCCCAAGGCCGTGTGTGTGTGTGTGTGTGTGTGTGTGTGTGTGTGTGTGTGTGTGTGTCTGCTTGGGATTGAACCCCTGAGCTACATCTCCAGTCCTATTTTATTCTTTATTTGTTTGTTTATTTATTTATTTTGTACTGGGGATCGAACTCAGGACCTTACACTTTTGAGGTAGGCAGCAGCACCACTGAGCTAAATCCCCGGCCCTTTATTTTTTATTTTGAGACTAGTTCTTGCCAAGTTGCCCAGGATGGCCTCAAACTCAGTCTTCCTGCCTCAGCCTTCTAGAGTGGTGGGATTATGTCCATGTGCCATCACACCTGGCTGACCCCAGAGCTTCTTGAGTACTAGGCAAGTCCTCTACCACCAAGCTACACCCCCATCCCTGAAGACTGGAATTCTCAAAGCTCTGAGATAAGTCCTTTCTTCCTAAAATTCTTTTTTTTCCCCATTAACTTTATTAGTACATTTTAGGTATACAGTACAGTTACATTCATCATTGGGATCTTGTACCTTTACACGATTTATCTTGGTTCTTATTTTTTCCCCATTCCCTTGCCCTCCCTTCACCCCCTCCACCCTTCCCTATTTCTTCTTAAAATTCTTTTTGGAGCAGTTCCATGCCTTTCCCCCTAGGTCTCAGGGCTAACTCAGTGGGGAACTCCTACTTATACTTCAAAGCCCAAATCCACCAGGGTGTGGTGGCACATACCCTGTCTCAAAATAAAAACAAAAAGGGCTGGCAATGTGGCTCAGTGGTAGAGTGCCTTTGGGTTTGATCTCCAGTACCGCAAGAAACAAAAGAAAACAAAACAAAGCTCGAAAGTACCCTCCCAAATGTAACCCTTTCTCTGCCTCAATCCCTTGGGCAGAATGGGTTTCCGTTTCCCATTGGCATCTGGGCCTGTTGCACTTTCTGTAGCTGGAATACTTGCATAATTTAATAAGCACCTATGTGCCTGGCCTGTGGATGTTGTATTTCTTACATATGTCACTTGCTCCTCACACCCAACCTGCCTCTATGGTGAGGACTGGGGAAAATTTGGGCTCAGCTGTCAGCCTGGTTGCACAGCTAAGCACGATTTGAAGCTGGCCACCTGGCCTTTCCCTCATCTCTTGATTTGCATATGCACCTTCTCCAAGGCCCGAGAGCTCCTGGAGGGAACAGAACTCACACTCACGCCCCCACCCTGTGCTCCAAGATACAATCTCTTTCATCAGCAAAGCAGCAGCATTATTGAGCACTTCCAGTGCCAGCCCTGTGCTGGGTGCTGAGATATATAGATGAGAAGGAACGACACTGTCTTCAGCCCTGAGGGCCACAGCCACAGAACATGTAATGATGACTGGGGCTGCTGGGATGCCAGGGAGCCAGCAGCCCCTAGGAGGTAGTGACCTAGACTGGGGATGCTGGAGGCCTGGGGAGTCTGAGGCAGATGGGAAGATGAAGGCAGTGTGGTGGGAACACCCAAGGACCTGGAGCCCCCACAAGATCAGGGAGGGGGCCTCCCAAGCCCTGCTCTTCCAGGGGAGCCGGAGAGCTGCTTTCTGCCAATACTGACAGTCCCAGGGCTCCAGGAACAGAAAAAATGGGGGTGGGGTGGCATGGCTGGGGTGTAGCTCTGGGGCAGAGTACCTGCCTGGCACGGGTGGGAACTATCCATGCCCCAGGGCCAGCAACCAGCCCAGCAGGGTTCTTTCCTCTTCCAGCCTTTGCATGTGGTATGCCCTAGAGGTTAGGCTGAATTCCCTCACTAAATGCCCTCCGAAATGCTAATCTTCTCCCTCTCCCACTTTTTCCCCCCTGGCAATACTGAAGATTGAAGCCAGGGGTGCTACCATTGAGCTATACCACCAGCCCTTTTTATTTTTTATTTTGAGGCAAGGTCTCACTTAGTCTCCAAGTTCCCCAGGCTGGGCTTGAATTTGTGATCCTCCTGCCTCAGGCTCCCAGAGTGCTGAGATGACAGGAATTTCCATTTCTGTACGGCCAGGTCCGAGGATCCCTGGACCTCATTCCCCCTCCTGCTGCTCATGCCTGCCTCAAGCCTGGGAAGACTGTCTGGGCCCCCACTTTCTGGCTCCAGGAGATGAGGAGTCACACCCCAGGTCAGCCAGGCAGGAAGTACCCACCCGAGGACCCCAGATTTCTCACCAAGGGTAGGGCTGGTTGAAGAAACGGCAGAGGGACCTGGCAGTGGACAGCAAGCCCTGGCTGTGTGTCTCAGAGGCCCAGCTCTGCCTCGATACCCGGATGTCGAGAGCAGGTCCCACCATGGCCGAGCCACTGACCTCTCTCTTGTCCAGTTACTTGGGTTGCTCTCGAGGGCCTCCCACTCACGGCCCCCAGGTCTTGGGCTGTGCTTGTGACCTGGAAGACACGAACTCTCAGGGCCTCATGGCTGGCAGGGCAGAGTCTTGACTCCCTGGCAGGACACACCCTTCTCCCTCCCTGCTGTGGTCTGGCCTCTGCTTACTCCCCAGGCTACTTGCTTTCTACCCCACCAGGCAAGCGCAGGGCCTGGCACTGACTGGGCCTCGATATTTGCTGAACAGATGAATCCATGATTCTTTGCCACATGCAGGGCCACCTCACTCTTCCCTGTCTCCAAGCTTTTGTTCATTTCTCAACACCCTGCTTAGATGCCCCCCTTTCTAAGAAGCTTCCCTGCAATTTCCAGGAGGAGCAAGCCAACCCGAATACCTCAGGTATCTGTTGCGGGCTTCCTGGTGCCTGGTGCAGTGGCCTTCCCTGGAGCCCAGCCCTTGTGCTGCTGTCCTGGTGAGCAACTGTCTGTGTACCTGGGGCCCCTGGGTCCCATCATCATGGTGTACTGTGGGCTGCACTGTGGAGCACCCGAGGGCTGGACTTGAGGGGATTCATGCACCTGGGCAGAAGCGGTGCTGACCACTATTCCTGGGGCCCAGAGCACCTCCCCGAGGTCCTGCACCCTGACAGGACACATTGTTCAATTGGTGACCAGGACCTGGGACTCTGACCTGGGCCTGCAGGCTCCGAGTCTCTCCAGAAGCCCCTCGGCCCTAGGGGAGCCGCCTCCCCAGGCTGGATTCCAGGAGGCTCCACACCCCCCCATCCCCCCAGCACTGGCCTGGCTTCCTGGAATTTGTCCTCCTAATTGAAACCAAACACCGGGGCTCCTCAAGGGCTGTGCCCCAGAGGCCCCCGTGGGTTTCTCTTTTCCTCTGCCTCCCTTCCCTGGCTGGGGGTGGGGTGCTCAGCCTTAGGAGGGGGAGCACTTCCCCTGCACTGGGTGTGGGGTAAGGGGCCTCCCTGCTGCTGGGATGTGAGCCCCTCTGCTGTTTCCCAGGCTGGAGGGGTGTAGAAGGGGAGCAAGGCAGCAAGTGAGGGAGGGAAGGGGCCATGGGAAAACCCTATCTCGGGCTGAAGGCTTAGGAGGGGACAGATCCGTAAGGTCAGCTCTATCCAGACTTACCGTGTGACCTTGGGTAAGTCATTCCCCCCCTCTGCACTTTAAGTCCTCTATGATACAAACACACGGGTATATGGAAACTTTTGCACAGGATTATGGAAAGGTAAAAACAAGATAACCCATGTAAGTGCCACGTGGCCTGTGGCTGGTGCTCAGTAAATGGAACTAGGCAGCATTACTAGTACCGGCAGTGAAATGGGCCTACAGGGTTAGGGGAAAGCAAGCTTGAGAACATGGGCGTTGCGGAAGGATGTAGTTAGGTTGCTCAGGGTCACTAAATGTTTGTTGAAAGAAGGAATTCTCTGCACTCTCAACAGTGACTGAGCAAGTCCTGTGCACCCAGCCCTGGGCCACAGCCCTGGGGAAACCAGGCACTGCCTGCAGGCCTGGGAGTGGGAGCCTGGCCTGTGCACCCCTCCGAGGCATGACCCAACCTGGCAGGCTAACCCCGGGCTGCAACGGAGCGAGGCCTAGGGGCCCCCAGCGGGGACCAACCCTGGCTGGGCGCGGCGCTCCGGGGTGGGGGTGGCTTCCCGGAGAAAGTGACAGCAGAGCCACCCTGCTTGCACTTATTCCCACCCAGTCCATGTTGCGGCAGCCAGAGGTGGTGGCTGTGCTGGGACGCCTGGCTGGCTGGGGCTCCCCCAGAGCCTGCAGGATGCTGTGTTTCCCCCACACTGTCACTGTGACTTCTGAGCTGACCCACAGGCATGAGTGCAAGTCACAAAATGGGTACCACATCAGTCATTTTGAATTCTCTAGTAGCCACATTTTGAAAAGAGAAAAACACTCTGGTCTGGGTGGCAGAAGCCAAAGGGAGCTCGACTGTTTGGCAAACGTGGTAATAAGTTGCACATGCTGTGCTGCGCTGAGGCTCGAAGCCTCCCACCCTCAGAAGTCCGAATGCCAGTGCCAGGGCTAAACGTCAGACGGCACTGAGATATATTTCATTACCCTTAAATATCCAAAATATCATAAACATGGAGTCAATATAACAAGCTACCTCTTGTGGTGGGTACTGGGGATCAAACCCAGGAGTGGTCCATCCTCAGCCCTCCCCCCTTTTTTGTACCAGGGATCGAACTCTGGTCCCTGCGCTTGAGCAGCAGGTGGTGAAACCACTGAGCTAAATCCCGGCCCACCCTTTTGCTTTTTTGAGACAGGGACTCCCACTACTCACTACGAAGCCCAGGCTGGCCTAAAACTTACCACAATCCCCCTGCCTCAGCTGGGATTACAGGTGCACATCATCGCACTGACCATAGCCTTTTGTATTTTGAGACAGGCTCTCACTAAGTTGCTCAGGCTGGCCTTAAACTTTCTGTCCTCCCACCTCAGCCTCTCAAGTAGCTGGGATTACATTACACACGTGCATGTGCCACTGTGCCCCCGCCCTCGGTAGTGAGTCTTGGCAATCTGGAGTGTTGTTTACACTTGCAGAAAGCCTCAGTTGCGGCTGGTCACACTACCTGTCCTATGTGGTGGACAGCTGCCACACTGGTCCGGTGGAGCTTTAGAGTGTGGGCTCTTTGAGGAGGACAGGGGCTCTGTACCATTCCTCTCATATTTAGTAGCTGGGGGGATCCTAGAAGTGGGCATAGCATGTACACAGACCCGGAGGCGTGGAAGAACAAAGCATACTCAGGGGAAGAGAGCTCTTGCTGTGTGTAGCTCGTGGGGTGAGGTCCAGAAAGGCCTTGAATCAGGTGCCAAGGGACTTAGACTCAGGTCCTATGGACAGCTCGGAGCTGCTTACTGTAAGCAGAGAAGTGCTGTATTCTGGGTAAGGCTTCTGAAGAGCTCTAGCAGGCTTCGTGGAGGATAATTTGGAAGGGACCAACCAGGCAGCAGGAGACCTGCTGGACAGAGATGCAACTGTGTAGGTGAGTGGTCATGAGACTGCAGATGAAGTGGGGCTCAAATGCAGAGACAGTAAGCAGGCAGAGCCCCAGCACCTGGACACTGCAGGTGGAAAGGAAAGTCAAGAATAAAGCCCAAGCTTTTAGCCCTAGCACCAGTTATCTGAACTAGGGGACAGGAAGTAGGAGAAGCACAGGACTGTTAAGAACATCAAGAATTGGAGCCAGGGATTTAGCTCCGTGGTTCTGCCACCTGCCTTGCAAGTGCAAGGTCCCGAGTTCAATCCTCGGTACCAAAAAAAAAAAAGAAAGAAAGAAAATCAAGAATTCAATCTTGTTTTTTTGGGGGGGGTACTGGGGATTGAACTCAGGATCTTGTGCTTGCGAGACAGGCACGGTGCCACTGAACTAAATCAGCCCAATTCAATCTTGCTGGGTGTGGTGGTGCATGCTTATAATTCTAGGACTCTGGAGGCTGAGGCAGAAGGATCACTACAAGTCTGAGGCCAGCCTGGACTACATAGTGAGTCCCTGACTCAAAACAACCAGAAAAAAAAAAAAAAAGAGTTCAATCTTGGTACATACTGTTTTTTTTTTGTTATTGTTGTTGTACCGGGGATCGAACTCGGGTCCTTTCGCTAGTGCAGCAGGCGGTGAAACCACTGAGCTAAATCCCTGGCCCAAGGTACATACTGGTTTTAAAATGGTAGGTACCAAGCCGTCTTAGTGGGCACACTATACTGGGGAAGAGTTCCCAGATGCTAATAAGCTCCCTGTCACCTGTGGCATTCACAAAGGAGCTGGACAAACACTAATCTGGAATACTGAAGAGGGGCTATGTGCATCCCAGGTGACCTGGGCCTGGTGACCTCTCAGCCCCGACAGTTTCTCTAGGGTTTTGATCTGGGTGGGGCAGGGACATGGTCCATGAGAGTTGGGGGCACACCTCTAAATTGGGGACCTTTGGGGGTCTAGAGGTATTTTTCTCTTTGGGGTCTTGGCCCACAGCTGGAACTGGGGGCAGGATACAGGCACCGTAGCTACATGGGGGGCTGAGGGTTCATCTTGACAAAGGGGACAAATAGGGGAAAAGATCCCTAAGGTTCTGTTGGACCTATATCAAGAAGGATCCTTGGTCTTCAACTAGCTTCCCCGCCCCAGCCCAGTTTGACTCTGCAGTCCCTGGCCCTTCCTGGCCCAAGAGATGTTCTGTAGCACACGGTGTAAGGGATCCTGATTCTTTTTAATTAGGAGGCTACAAAGAGAGAAGTCAGACAGCCGCCCCCACCCACGGATGGGAGACTAAGTGCTCACCAATTACACGGCAGATGCCAGGGCTCCAGCAACAAGACCTGGCTTGATAGCTTTGTGGTAGCAACAGCCAGCACAATTTTATTTTTATGTTTTAACTCCTCAGTGATATATAGACCTCTCACAGGCAGGAGAAATGGTATCCAGATCTTCTGCCTTAAAAAAAAATTTGTTTTTGAACTTGTGCAACATACACTCAGTTTAATTAACCCTTTTGTCAGGGAGCTTGGTCTGCCCAGGCAAGTTTGGTGCAAAACATGGGAGACAATGTGCCAGCTTTGCCACTGCCTTGCTGTGGGACCCCTGGCTAGCCCACCCTTCTGCCACCTTGTCTCTGGGCCCTCAAAGGACTCTATGGGCAATTTCAGTATTCCTTTGGGGTGTCTACCTCTCTTATGTTTAAGAAAGTCAGTGTGGGTTGCACAACTCAATGGTGGAGCACTTTCTAGCATGTCTGAGGTCTTAGGTTCAAACCTCAACATCAAAAAACAAAGTTCAACCTAAGATGCTGTTCTATAGGAGTCCCGTGTCTCTTCTCTATATCTTCCAAATCCCTATTTTCACGCAGACTTGTGACTCACAACTGGAGCCAGAATGTTTTGAATCGAAGCTCACCTCTGACCCCACCACTCCCTTGTCCCAGCCCCAGAGTAAAGAGATCGAGGCGCCCCCACCCACCCCAGCCCTACACCTTCCCACTGTGTCCTCTTCAGCCACTGGCTGCCTGCCGAATGTCCTTTGCATTTCTGCACCTCTTTTTGGGCTCTCAGCTTTCTGGGGCTCATCCATGCTGTCACTTTGTGGCAGACAACTTCAGGGCCCTCTCCATGTCTGAGGGATAAAGCCCAAGCTCCCTCATCACCTAAGCGTGGTACACCATTCCCCCAGCCCTTTCTGTTTTCCATATCCATTCATTAACCGTGCAAATATTTGTTGAGCCCTTACTTTGTGCCAGGAATGGTGTCAGAACTCAGGAAAACAGTTGATGCCCAAATGCTCAGAAATTAAGTGTGTCTGAGAGCCCGGGGTCCAGGGGCTCTGAGGAGGGGCACATAACTGAGGCAGGGACTGGGCTGCCACCAACTCCCATCTCGCTGGTTTCCTGTTTACTGCAACAGCTGCCCATCCCGCCTAGCGCAGATGCCCCAGCCAACCTCGGTGTGTTTTCAGACCCTCCGTTCAATCACAAACGTGAAGCAGGCAACTTGAAATTTGCCTTCGGGTGCCTGGAAAACCTGCAAGGAAGCCCCCCCCAATCCCTCCCGCCCGCCCCCCCCACCGCACTACCCAACTTCTTTCTTCTGCCCCCTTGGAGGACATATGGCCCCTTTAAGTTTTTGTTTGCTCGAAGTGGGAGAAAAATACCCAGCCACAGTGTGGAGGGGTTTTCCCTTTTATTTTTTATTAAGCATCAAGAGACACAGCAATCTGCTTGCAGATACTGTACGTGCATAATTAATAAAATCTCATTATTTATTTATAAAGAGACACACGAGGAACTGGAGAATTGGGGCTATCCCCATTATATAGGAAGCAAGGGGGAGAGAAAGTGGGAGAGAGCCGAAATACTGTACTTTTTGAAGCCTGGATCCTTCCAGAGAAGTGAATCTCTTACTATGCAATGAATAAAAAGGCGTGTGCTCATCGGAGCAGCTCTGCGCCCAGGAACCATCAGGAAGCAGAAACCTGGCTCAGGAGCTTCCAAAACGCAGGGGGACCGAGTCGGCGCTGGCAGCGCCCAGCACGCCGGCACTGGGGAGTTGGCAGGAGGCGGCGGCGAGGGGCACCGCGCAGGGCCAGGCCGCCGGGGCTGAGGCTCAGGAGTCTCCCGGGGCACAGACTGCTGGCAGGTGGGGGAGACAGGACAGTCATCCGGCCCAGGGGCCCCGGTTTCTCTGCACGGTCACAAGGCAGGTCCCTAACTTGGTGGTGTGGGCTTCTAAATGACAGCTTTGCCCTTGGACCTCCGCTGGACGGATGCCGGGCCAAGACCGCCGCTATCTATACCCCAACTTATTATAAACAACCCCCGAGGACAGGGAGGCAGGGTGCGCTCCCCCATTCTCCTGGAGTTGAGGGTGAACCTCCTCTCTCTCCCTCTCATTTTTTCTTGAGACATGCTTTAAAATAGAAAACAGGCTGGAGCAGGCACCAACCCCATAGCAAGGGGGTGGTTGGAAGGGATGGTTCCCCCCACCTCCCTCGAGGGCACGCAGCTCCTGCAGCGGAACGCTCAGCCTTCCCCCGGCGGTGGGCTCGGGAGGGGTGTGGGGCGCGCTGGGTGGGGGCGCGGGCAGCAGCCCCCGCAGGGTTACCCGGGCGCGTGCAGGGAAACGTCTCAGCAATTCCAGCGCCAGAGCGCAGCGCGCGGGGGGGTGGGGGCGCGCGGCGCGGGGCGCCTTGAAACCGCCGGCGGCCGCGCGCTGATTGGCCCAGCCGCCGCCTCGGCGTTCCAGCCAGGCGCCCCTCCCCCCGCGCCGTCCACCCCGGAAGGAATTTCCTCCTCTGGCGGCCGCTATTGTTGTCCGCCTTCGCTGTTTGGGTCTGATCGCGTAACCATAGTATCCAAACTGTGTCCGCGCGGGGCCCCAGCGCAGGACCCCTGTGCTCCCCAACCCCCCAGCCCACCCCCCAGTTTTTTTTTCTTTTTGCAGCCTACTTATCATGACTTCATCCGACTCCGGGGAGCAAGGGAGGGGGATGGGGCGAGGGGGGGCGGGGAGCTGGCCCGCTCCTGGCGTCCCTGACTTCGAGATGTTTTCAATTATAATTTTTTAAAAAGTCTGCTTTGTGGGTTCGAGGCCTTTACATTCTTCCTATGCCCCCCCCCCCTTTAGACCGTTGGACTGAACTCTAATGGAGCAGTCCCCTGCGACCCCCGGCTAGAGCTCTGGCTTGCCCTGGGGTGGGGCGGGGATTCGCAGCAGGAGTCTCCCCCCAAGTCGCACCCCTTGAGGTTCTGTGTCGCGATCCCCGACCCGAGTTTGAGCTAGGGAAGGCGAGGCTGCAGCCCCGGGGCTTCCTGGAGGGGTGGGGTTGGGGGGCTGGGGAGGTGGTGCGGGATGGGTACCTGTCACCCCTTGGGGAGGTGCCCAGGGATAAAGGGGCGACCGGCAGCCGCTGACAGGTCCTCGCCTGTTCACTTTACCCCACACGTCTCAGCGTATCCTCGTCCGCACGGGCCGCCGGAACGAGTGCCTGTCCCCTACCTTCACGAAAACACAAACCCAAGCCCGGTCTCCGCGGAGGGGCTGCTGCGGGGTGCTGTGGGAGCCCCCGTTCCCGGAACCCGCGGTTCTCCGCGCTCCCCGGGCAAGCTCGGGGCAACACTGCCCCCTAGGGGCTGTCGCCCGGGGCTTGCGGGCAGGCGGCGAGGTCTGGGGGTCGGGTCTCGTCCTGGGACGGGGATGGTCGAGCTGCGGGATCCCCTGGCAGTCGGGGTCTCTCAGAGGGCCTCCGATTGTGGGGCCCCGGGAGGAGGGCAGTGAGGTTTGTATTTTTGCTTTAGAAAACTTCGGGAGACAGTTGGGTGCGTGGTACAGCGTTAGGCGGTAAACTGGCTCTTTCAGATCACTAATCAGTCCATCCTTGTGCGTTTGGGGGACCTGGCGTCCAGAGAGGGGAGCATAGGCTCAGAAACCCAGAGTTTGAGCCTGTCCTGTTTCCGGCTGGATCCTGTGGCTTTTGGGGTTCAGGGTCCTTCCATTCCTGAGAATAGCTTCTTGTCAGGGGAACATGGTCCCAATCTTCAGAGATCAGCGTATCTCCACTTGCTGCCAGCTGAGTGAGCTCAAGTTCCCTCCCCTCTAGTTCAGCCTTCTGTGCCATGGGGATCTGGGGGCCTCTGCTCTGGGGCCCTGTGATGTTGGGCACCATCTTCAAAGTAGCCCTGGGTGGAGGTGGTCGCTCCAGGGTGTGGCGGGGGAGGGCGTCCAGCAGGAGGCGATGTTTGCCAAACCTGGGTTCTTCTAGTCTTCCTGTCCTCGGCCATCTCTGGCCTCAGTGTCCCCATCCCCTCTGTGGGGGTGGCATGAGGCCAGGGCATGGTTTGTGACGGGTGGGCTCCTCCTGGCGTCTGCCACGCCCTCTCTTTCTCTGCCTGGCTCTTGGTTGGGGTCCCCAGGTTGGTTTCCTGGCCTTCCTTTCCCCTCCGGCCTGCAGACTCCTGCCGCCGCTGTCCTCCCTCCCTGCCCTGCTGGATGCATGGAGCAGAGCGGACTGCTTAGGGAGGAGCGCTGGGCCAGGAGCCAGCAGAGCTGCGCCACCGCCCCTGGGGAAAGTGGTGGTGGTGGGGGGAACAGGCTGTCAGAGGCCGGAGCTCGGCACTTGCGGGGGGAGGGGTCAGGGTCCCTGAGGGTTGTGTCCACGGTAACTGGTGCTGGTGGCCGGCTGCTGGCCTCCTCCTTTTCTCCATAGAGACCAGGACGACTCCTGCTCCCTTACCACCCAGGAGCAGTCAGGCCCCAGGTCTGGTCCTTTGTCTCCTTAAGTATCTCTGGTCAGTTCCTTCTTCCCATCTCCTCAGCCACCACCTAAATCTGAAGCCTGCAGCCTGCTGTTTCCCAGGGCTCTGAATGGGCCTCCCTGAGCTTCTCTGCGTCACACCGGGCCCTGCCTGCCATGGCCTCTTGACCAAGCCCAGGCTCCCCCTGCCCCACCCCATGAGGTTGCTGTGGCTCCCCTCTCATCTAGGGATCCCTCTGTGACATACTCATGTCCTAGTAATGTGCACGTGACTTCCGGAGGCTGCCATGCCCCCTGGGCTCCCACAGGTGGTTGCTCAGTTGGTCCTGCCAGTCTCCATGGGGAGACTGAGGTGAATCGAGAGACAGGCCACCGGGAGGGACAACCAGCATTGGTCCAGGAATGAGTGTTTGCAGGATGGGGTTTTAAGAGGACCCTCAGTGAACCTGGGGTGAAGTCAGGGAAGGCTCCCTGGAAGAGGGGGTGCTTGTGCTGAGCCCCATGGGGAGGGTGGGAATTGGTTCTATACAGGGAGGAATATGGTCCCAGGGAGAGGGACTGTCTCACAGGCACAAGCTGAGAGGGGTGCCTCTTAAGGAAACACTGACAAGCCTGTAGCAGAGGGGTAGGGGAGAGACGAGGGTGGAGACACGCAGACCCAGTGGTCCTTGTGTGCCGGCTCCGTGTGTCACTGTGAGGAGTGACAGGTCCTGTCCTGGGCCAGCCAGCATGTGGAGCCCGGTCCCCGTCTGCCTCCTTGTTCTCACCACATCCTGAGGAAGAGCCAGGTCGGTCCTTGCCTTTGGGAGCTGGCAGACTGGGTAGGAAGAGAATGAAGTGGCTCAGGATAGAGTTCAGAAAGCAGGGACCCAGCTGATCCTGCAGCTCATGGTGCCTGGGGACAGAGTAGGTGCTCAGTGAAATTCTTTTTTTGTTTGTTTGTTTGTTTTGTTTTGTTTTGTTTGGTACTGGGGATCGAACTCAGGACCTTATGCTTGAGAAGCAGGCGGTGGAACCACTGAGCTAAATCCCCGGCCCTCAGTGAAATTCTTGTTTAAGGCCATTTCAGCTGTTTGGGAAAAAAAGGGTAACAGACAGGTACTGACCACTTGCTGTATGCCAGGCACTGGGCTGGCCCCTCGCCCCATGTTAGTTTCAATCCTAGAGGGTTGATATGATCCTATTTTCTAGATGGGGAAACTGAGTCAGAAGGGAACTGGCTGTCAAAATGGCTAAGGTGTTTGTCCAACCCATCAGATTCCCTGAAGTTAAGATCTGTGGATGCAAATTACACCCCAGTTTTCCCCTTTTGTGGTGCTGGGATCGAACCCAGGGCCTCACTAACCCAAGTGGATATGGAAGGGCCCGAGCCGGGGGCAGGGCACGGAGATGCAGGGAGGAAGGGCAGAGGTGGATGGAGGCTGGGATGGAGGAACCAAGTTTGACATTCAGCAGAGCTGGGACTCAAAGCCAGGCCCTTCCACCCACTTCCATATCAGGCGGCCTTGGTTTTCTCACCTGAGAAAGTGGAGGTGTTAACACTACCTGCCTCATGGGTGTATTTCAGAGTCTGAGCTGATGCAAAGCTCTGATTCCGAGGCCAGCTCCTCGTGTGCCCTCTTCCACCCTGCAGTCTCCTCTCCTAGGCTCCTCTTCCCGTAAGTACCTACTCCACTGAGTTTCATTTGTGCCTTTAAATATGCACACATCTGGGGAAAGCCAGTAATGCTGTTTGGGCCGCTGTAATCATTCTGCAGCCCCAACACGACGTCACCCCTCTGGCCACTTCCAGCCTCTGTGGTTTCTCCTGTGCATGCATTCGGCGCGATGTCGTCCCGTCTGTTCTCCAGGAGATGAGCCTCCCTTTCGTTCAACTTTTGCTGTCCCTGATGAGCCCTTGGCAAAGCAGCCTGTACATGTCCCCTGTGGGCCTGGTAAGAAGTGCCTGGGAGACACAGGGATACCAATGCTACCGTGTGAGACACATACCTACTCAATGTCACTAAACAGTATCAGGTTGCTTTCCAGAATGACCCAACTCTTTAGGTACTTGATAGCATCAGGTGTTCCCTCCTGTGAATTGCTTGATATGTCCCCTGCCCTGGTCTGTATTTCACAAACAGTGGTCATCGAGGATGGCCTGTGACAGCCACAACCTGCAGTGACTCTGGGTGTGGAATGGTCACTTTGGCTTGAAGGGCCTGAGGTCTGGCGAATGGTCCTGCTGGGGCCCTGGTGTCAGTGCCATTTGAATCATTTCATAAACCTTTCCTGAGTGCTTACCCTGTCTGTCAGGTCCTGTGTGGGCCCTGAGGACCCAAATGACTCAGGTGGTGTCTGCTTCTCATAGTGCAGTGATGGAGACAGAGTAGACATATCCCAAAGATCAAATGAGCTGATACACAAAAACCATTTCTGCATGAGAGACTCTACCCACTAGATGTTCCTGGGTAATATGGGAAAACATCCCAGCCCTCGCCGTGCCAACAAACCCACACCACCTTTCTAAGGAAGCTCTGTGGTCTGCTGAGAATCCTGAGGGGTGCCTGGAGCTGAATTCAGCCCCTGAAGGCCTGGAGAGCCAGTTAGCTTCACTGACACATTTGTTTTTTGGTGGTGCTGGGGATACAACACAGGGCCTTGTAAATGCTAGGTGAATGCTGTCCCACTGAGCTACATCTCTAGCCCTTTTCATTTTTTTTTCAACTTTCCAACAGTTGATCCAACTCTCTTAAGTTGCCCAGGCTGGCCTCGCACTTACCATCTTCTTGTCTAAGCCTCCGGAGGTGTGTGACACACCTGCTGACAACACTTTGGATTGAGGCTGGAGTTGGAGGAAGGTGTGAGGAAGAGAGAGGACATGAAGGATAGGGAGAGATATATAGAGTGAAGAGGCCTGGGCATAAGTTCAGCCATGAACAGATGTTTAATATTCAATTGCAACTCTGTCTGTTGCACCTCTTGTCTCCTTAAATCCTCAGCATGGCCCACCATGCCTTTGCCTTAGGTGAGCATTCCATGGAAAATGAGGAAGGGATGTAGTTTCAGTAGAAGTCTTGTGATTGACAGAGTCAGCACTTGCAGGCCAGTAAGATAGACAGTGCAAAAGTCCATCAAGTTGGCTGTGGTAGTACATGCCCATAATCCCAGCGCTTGGGAGACTGAGGCAGGAGGATTGCAGGGAGTTTGAGGCCAGCCTGGGCTACATAGTTCTTTTTTTTTTTTTTTGGTACCAGGGATCGAACTCGGGTCCTTGCGCTTGCGCAGCAGGCGACAAAACCACTGAGCTAAATCCCCGGCCCTTTTTTTGTTCTTTTTTTTTTTGCCTGGGCTACATAGTGAGTTCAAGGCCAGCCTGAACCACATAGTGAGACACTGTTTCAAAAAAAAGTTGATTGAATACATCAGAAGCAGGAGTTTTAGAATCATAGGTGACCATGGAAATATAAGTCAGTTCTGTGGAATATGCAGAAATGCAAGTTAAATCCCAGAGGGCTAGAGGGGGCTTTGCCCAAATCTACATGGGTTTTAAAATTTATTTAAAAATTTTTTTTCAGTACTGGGATTCAAACTGAGGACCTTGCGGTTGCCAGGCAGGCTTGGCACTGCTGAGCTACATCCCTAGCCCTTCTAAGTAGGTTTTTTTTTTGGTACTGGGGATCAAACTCAGGTCCTTTCACTTGGAAGGCAGGTGGCGAAACCACTGAGCTAAATCCCCAGCCCCCTTCTAAGTAGGTTTTGTAGAAGATTGTATTTTCCAAAGATGGTCACAGTATTATACCTCTCCTTTCACCTGCTCCCCTCCTTTCCCACACTGGGAATTGAAGGCAAAGCCTTGTGCATGCTGGGCAAGCACTGAGCCGCACTCTGAGCCCACATGCTCCTTTTAAAATGTGACTCTGATGCTGAGCCTATCAGATCAAGAGGCAGGGTCTATATTCCCTCTTTGAGTCTGGGGAGACCTTTAAGATTGTCTTGACCATAGCTGGATGTGGTGGTGCATACCTGCAATCCCAGTACTTCTGAGGCTGAGGCCTAGCCTAAATTCAAGGGCAGCGTGGACTACATAGTCTATTCCAAAAAACCAACAAAACAAAACAAAAACTAACAACTCCCCCCAACTCCTATAATCCCAGCAGTCTGGGAGGCTGAGGCAGGAGACTCCGAATTTGAGCCCAGCCTGGAAAATCTAACGACTTTGTGAGACTTTTTCTCAAAAAAAAAGAAAAAAATATATAATAAAAAAATATAATAAAAAGGGTAGGAATGTAGCTTAGTGCAAAGGCCCTGGATTCAATTCCCAGTACAACAGGAACAACAACAAATGTGTCAGAAGTGACACTTTTTACAGCTAAGCCTAGGTCATGAAAATACTATGTCTCGTGGTTTATTCTCTTCGGGAGCTCTCAGTGGTGGCCAGCTGCCTTGTCAGTGGCTGCCTGCCCCAGAGCCACCATGCTGTGAGGAAGCCTGAGCTGGCTTTGCAAGATCACATGATGTCGGACACTCATTGAAGAGCAGGTGCTCTGCCAGTCCCCGGCTACTGAAGTCCTCCCTGTTCCATCTCCAGCTGCCACCTGACAGGCAGTACCTGGAAGACCTGGGGCCATAGCTGCGCAGCTGTGGTTTCCCCCAAATCCTCACCCACAGACCCTGGGAGAGACAAGAAAGTGATCACTGTTATTTTAAGCCAAGAAGATATTTGGGGTACTTGTTATACAGCAGAGCTGACCTCAACAGGCTTACACTTACCGTTGGTCTTCCTGGTGGGTTAAAGGTGACTGGTTTCTGCTCTAGTCCCAGCACTTTCGCTTAGAAGAACTAGGTTCCCCACTAATACTGACAGATGTAAGAATGAAAGTTAACAGACCATGCCAGTGCAGCGTGGAGGGGAGTCAGGTGCATGGGAGCCAGAGGGGCTCCTGTCCCAGCCTGGGAGCTCCAGGAGGGCTTCCTTCTCGTTGAGGCTGCTCGGAGCCCAGGGTAGGGCCGCACACAGTATCAGCTCTTCCTCTCTGGGTGCTGCTGGTGCCTTCTGGCCCGCAGAGGCTTCGGGGAGCAGTGTCTGTTTGGGTCCCTTCAGCAGCCCTCTCCTGCTCCTTCTCCTTTCCTCTGGCGCAGACTACTCCTCCTGCCTGCTCTCACTCTGGGTCTGCCCGGAGAAAATTAAGTCAATGGGGAGGGAGGAGTTGACAAATAGACGGGCTGGTAATTGAATTTTTTCCTCTCGCCCTCCCTCAGCCCCCTGGAGAGCAGGAGGAACAGCTATGGAGACAGTGGCTTTCCTTGCTTAAGGGGCTCTGCTAGTGGTCCCCTCCCTGCCTGCCTAGGCCAGTGTGCGAAGTGCATAGTGCACGCAGGAGCCTTCAGGTAGCGCTAAGGGCAGGCCCTACCCAGAGGAGGAAACTGAGGCACGCGGTGCCCAGTGGGTTAGGTCTCAGCCAGGACTGAAAGAGAAAGGCCACCCTGGCTGACTCGTCCTCCCCCTAGGAAGGCGGGAAGCAGGCACTGGGAAGGGCTTGCTGTTTCGCAGGGACATGGGGTTCCTGGGGCTCCTGTGTCCCCGGCAGGGTCCCTTTGCCACGCAGTTGGGCCAGAACGGGTGAAGTCGGTAGAGTGGCCCGCGTGCCCACAGCTCCCCGCAGGTCTTTCCTCCCGTATAGCGCCCTCTAGAGGCCGAGGTGGGGGCCAGCGGCTTGGTACTGTTGGAAAGAGGCAGGCGGGCTGTAAGGCTCACCGTTCTGAAAAACCCGGGGTGTGGGGTCCGGGCGCACCCGAGGGCGCCGCGTCCGCGCCGTTCTCCCCACCCCTGCCCAGCGGGCGTGGGCGCCGGGCCCGGCTGGCCCCGCGGCGGCGGCGGCTGGCGGCTGGGGAGCGTGTGATTTATTAAGCTCATGTTCGAGCACACTTCCCAGTCCCGTAATGAGCTGTTTCCACCAGGGGGTGTCTGCAGAGCCACTGCGGCTTCCGGGCCGTGCGTGCGGGGGCGGGGGCGGGGGCAGGCGGGGGCAGGCGGGGGCGTCAGGGGCCGGAAGGGGGAGGTTACCCAGTCGGCGTTGAAAAATCGCCCCCAGGTCCGGCGCCTGGCAGGGGGAAGGGAGCTGGTCCCATGCAGCCTAGGCTCGAACCCCACATTCTCCCGTGCGCCACTGGCCAGCTCTCCCGACCTAGGGGACGAGAGGGCGCCTGCCCTACATTCCTGCCTGGTCCCCCGTCCCGAGCCGTGTGCTTCTGAGGATACTGGGCTCAGCCTGCCAGCCATTGGTTGCTGTCTCACCAAGGCTGGCATTTCTCTGCATGTCCTTTGCAGGAGGACGGATCCAGGTTCAAATTCCAGCCCAGCCACCTTCCACCTCTGGTTTCTGAGGAATCCCTGACCTCTCCGGGCCTCCGTTTCCTGTTCGGAAATGGAGAGAAGTCGGTTTTTGTGGGACCATTGTGAGGGTCGGTCGGCTTAATGTTCATGGGTCTCTGTGGAGACACTGAGGCCTCCGGTGCCCAGGCTGACTCTGTAAGGTGGAGGGTCCCGGACACCACCATCAGGGAGGGCACTGTGCCCCTCAGCCTTGCCTGCAGCAGCCACACTGTGGTCACAAGGGTGCAGAGCTTTGCTTGCCTCCTAAGATGCAAAAGGGTTTGTGGTGTGCTGGCCTTCAGAGTATCCTCCTTTCTCCTCCGAAGCTCTGCCTGGACTCCAGCCCTTTCACCTGGCACCCATCCTTTGCTGTTTAGTCTTCACTGCTCTTTTTCCTGCGGTGCCTGGCCCCTAGAAGGTGCTAGTGGAGGGGTGGCTGTCACTGCTCTTGGCATGTAAGGTGCTGTCTCATTGACTGATCCAGTGAGGTGCGGTGGCATGGTTAGCATAGACCCTTGAGAGCTGACTTGTTCGTTTCCTGCTCCTAATAGCACAGTACCACAGACTGGGTGAGTTATGAAGAGAAGAGGTTGATTTGGGCTCACAACTTGGTGCAAGGTCCAGGGGCAGTGTCTGGCCATTGGCTCGTTGCTGGCAGAGCCCTGAGGTGGCATCACTGAGAAGGAGATAGAGGGTATGTGTGGTTTGGGACCTCTTCCTCCCCATGTCTCTTCTCTCCTCCTTTCTCCCTGCTCTTCTCCCTCCCCCTCTCCTTCTCCTTCTCCTCCTCCTGGGGATTCTCTTTTTCTCTCTCACTCCTGGGGATTAAATCCAGGGAGCACTGAGCTATATTCTCAGTCCCGTTAATTTTAAATTTTGAAACAGGATCTTGCTAAATGCCCGGGCTGGGCTTGAACTCGTGATCCTCCTGTCTCAGCCTTGAAGAGGGCTAGGATGGGCCAGGAATTTAGCTCAGTGGTGCCATAACCTGCCTCGAAAGTGCAAGGTCCTGAGTTTGATCCCTGGTACCAAAAAAAAAAAGTGCTAGGATTACAGGTGTGCATCACCTATATGCCTGGCTTCTCTCTCTTATGAAGACAGCAGGATTCAATCCTGGGGACCCCACCCTGCTGACCTTATCTAATTCAGTTGCTTCCTAAAGCGTGCCTCCCCACTATGGTGAGATTAATTTTCTGCTCTTTTACTGCCTTATCAAGGGGGGGAGATTTCCGTGTGAGCTTTTTTTTTTTCCGGTACCAGGGATCGAGCTCGGGACCTTGTGCTTTCGAGGCAGGTGGTGGAACCACTGAGCTAAATCCTTGGCCCTCCATGTGAGCTTCTGGGGGGACCATCCATGGTAGAATGACACCCCTTCTGAGATACGGGAGTGTCGGGTTTGGGTGCCGAGCCTGCCTGCCTCCCTGGGAACTGTCACCCCAGTGTGTAGGGCAGGGTGTCTGAGTTCCTTGCCCAGGCACCTAGGACGAAGTGGCCGAGTGAAGACAGAACCATCTGCTCCACAACCCCCAAGCCAGCTCCTTCCTCTCCTCCTAGAGGTCACTGAAGCGCCTCCTGGCCCCACAGGCCCTCCTAATCTGCAGGAAAGATGAGATCCCAGCTTCGTCCTTGTAAGCCATAACCCTGGAGGACAGGGATCTTGTGGAACCTTCCCAGTGGGGTCCAAATCTGGAGTAGGGGAAGTGGGTGGGGCTGCCCAGGATCCCCTGCTGTCTCAACCTGCTGTCCTGGTTTCTGTCCCTCACTACATTCAGACAGACCCCGATGATCCACCCACCTCCCCAGCGTCAGGGCGCAGATGGGATGAGGTGAAAGAGGGCCGGGTGGATGAAGCCATTTCTGCCCATGCCTTCTGGCAGCAGGTCAAAAGGAGCCTGCATCAGGCACCTGCTGTCTCCTGGCCCTTCTGGCTGCCCGCCCTCCCTCGCCTTCTTGCACTTTGCTTATGGCCTTGCTGGGCTCTCTCTTCCCTCCTGCACTCACATCCCAGCCTTGGCACAGGCTCTTGCCACCCTGCCGGCTTCCTCGGTGAGCTTTCAGTCCCTTTCAGCCTCCCCCTCAGCAAGGTCTTCCTGACACCTGGTCCAGAGAAGCCCCGCACCCCCCACCACAGTACTGCTGTCACTTGTCTTTGTAGGAGTCATGGAAACTTCCTTGTTTATTGCCTGTCTCCCTCTGGAATGGGAGAGAGGTACATGCTATGTACCAGCAGGGACCTTGGCTGCCTTGTGCCCTGTGCCTGGTGTTTGGTGGTGACAGGTGCTACTGTGGGCTTTCCTATATTCACTCGCTCAGGCCCCAGAATGCCCCCTTGAGGTAGGCACTATCGTCACCATCTTGTTTCTAGACAGGAAATGAAAGCTGGAAATGGCTGGCCCGGTCCTACCCAGTCAGCAAGTGGCTGGGCTGGGGTTAGACCCAGGTGGCTGGTCCCCTGCACCTCACCCCATGCTTGTTCTAGAAGCAGCACAGTGCGATAGCCTGCCGCTCCCTGCCACCCTTGGGACCCAGGGAAGCCTTGGCACTTGTTCCCAACATCCCTCCTATGCCTCAGAAGTATTTCTTCCAGGTATATCAGGTGTTTGTCCCCAACTCCTCATGTTTGGATGGACAGAAGCCAGCACAGGAAAGGGCTGTGTTTTATTGACGGAGCCTGTTCTGGACCATGGTGGAGCCAGGGCTAGGAAAGGACGGGTCTGGTTTGAAAGGCTGCCTGGGGTCTTTCTGTCTCTCAGGGCCGCTCTTTCTTTCCTTTTGTTTGTCTTTGCAGCCTGGTCTTATCTGCGCTTGCTGGGCTCAAAGTGCATGAGCGTGTCACCTGGGTCCTGAGCCTTCCTGCATGTCTACATCCGGGAAACTGCATTCCCAGGGTAGAAGACAGTCCAAGTGGCTGAGCTTGGATCAGGTGGACCCACCTGAGGGCTGATCATTGGTGAGGTACACATGGCTGTGATGGCCTTGGCCTTTGGAGGAGGCAGCAGTAAGTTGAGCAGACAGCATCACAGGTGAGGTGCCTACATCAGCCAGGAGGAACTAAGAAGCTCTGCTTGAGTTGACGAGGGTTCAGTGCCTTTTGCTGCTTCATGCCTGGCAGCTTAGGTGGCTTGCTCAGGATAGAGGTGGCTGAGGGGCAAAGGGGGCACAAGAGACCAGCAAGGGAGCTGTTACTCCAGTGTAAGGTCAAGGCCTGCACCTGGGCACAAAATTCCCACCCTGGCCTCTGCCCTGGGCCATTTTTGTTTCCTGCCTCCTGGGCCAGTTCCAGTCATCCACCATTCTGAGTGGCTCCTGCTGTGGAGACAGGCTTTGGGCAGAAGCCTCAGGGGCACCGGGGACTTGGTTCGGGAGAAGGGAGGCCTGAGGTGGGGTCACAGGTTGGGGTAGGCATGGGGCTGGAGGAATGGGCAGGAATTGGAGGATGGAGGGTGGGTGAGGGGTGCCTGGGGAGGGGATGGCATGGGCCAAGGCATGGAGGTGGGAGAGTACAGGGCACGGTCCATTCATGGGGTGTGTGGAGTTGAGTAATGCAGATGCCACTAGACGAAGGGAGAGCTCTTTCTCTGGGTGTCCCTCAGAGTAGAGGGGTCTCTGTTTCATGGTGCGTTGGTGGGAGCCATTGACTATGAGCAGAGCATGGTGTGGTCAGTGTTTCCTTCAGGGCTCGCCCAGCCTGGGTTCTAGAATGAAACCAAGGAAATGGCCCTCATGGTGCCAGAGCCTGAGGGAGATGCTAGAGCCTGGAAATCCCAGAGAATTTATATCCCCGAGAGTCTGGGGCATTCAAAGCACAGCAGTGTGGTCCCTGAGGCCAGGAGTATGCGTGGCCCGGGGACCAGGGCAGCTTCGATGGCTAAAGTCGGACAGAAGCTGCTCAACATATTGTAAACTCCAATTCCACTGGGGATGGGCCTAGGGCCCCAGAGCAAGGGGAAGCCAGTGTCACTGGTCGGTAGGCAGAGATCCGCAGGGGACCCAGTCCCTTAGGTGGGGTACTGGTGGCACTGCCCTGGGCCAGATCAGGGCGGGTAGGTCTGGACTCTATCGGGTTTGATGATAAATCAGAGTGGATCATTTTGAGAAATCCTCCAGGGTAGGTGGCCTGGACCCTGGGGGGCTGAGGGAGGGTGAGGTAATGGGTTCCTGGCAACCTCCCTAGTTTCCAACAGATTTCTCTCTCCAAACAGAAGTATTATTGGCGATGACACATGGTTATGGAAACAGAAGTCCAAATGTGGAGGAAGCATAAGTCCTCCGTAATCCCGTTCCCCAGCCCAGGCCATTGTTAATCATTTGGTTTATATTCCAAGTCCAAAGGCCCTGGAACCATGTCCAGATTCTTTCCAAGACCATTCCTGTGCTATGGGAGCATTCTCAGAAACTTCCAAGAAATCCTTTTTGTTTAAAAAGACAGTGATGCAGCTGGCTCAGTGATGCACACCTGTAATCCCAGCACTCTTGAGTGGCTGAGGTAGGAGGATCATGAGTTTGAGCCTAGCCTGGACAACTTAGCAATTCAGCCAGACCCTGGATGAGTTGAATAAAAAGGGCTGGGGATACACCTCAGTGCAAAGGCCCTAGGTTCAACCCCCAATATTCAAAAAAAGGGGGGAAGGGGATAATGCTTTCTATCCACCCCCTCAGGGGCCTGGGCCGTTCTCTTCAAGATGAGCTTGAGAGAAGGTGCAGTGCCCCCCTCCCCAGGTTCTCCGGGTTGCCTCAGGGCTGCGCTAGAGAAGACTCAGTGCTAGCCAGGGTCCCATGTCCATACAGATGTGCCCTGAGGCCCAGGGGCAGTGGGGAGAGGAGAAAGAGGCTAAAGGGCATGAAAAGAGCAGAATTGGATAGAGCAGAGTGCATGGGAGCTCTGCAGAGGGATGGGGCCAAAGACATAGGTGTGGGCTGCAGGAGTATCTGCTCTTGCCTCTGTTTCTCCTCCTGGCCCATAGGTGAAGATGTGTGAGATGACACTTCAGAACAACAGTTCTACCTTCCTTCTCTATTCCTCTGTTTATTCTGTGTGAGACCAGGAGGTGTTGCCTGTTTGGTTGATGAAATCAGAGGGAGCTAAGTGAACCGGGCAGAATCACTGCTTTAAAATGTGGTGCATTTGGGGATGAGGTGTCTGCATATTTTGCGCTATGTATCACTTTAATTCAGAACCTAGCGGCATGAGCAATCCTGCCTTCTGCGCATGCACTGGGAAACTGCTGCCCAGGTGGTGCTTGCTGGGTTCTCTAACCTGCAGGCTCCCGGGAGGGTGCTGGCAGCTTCTGGGCCTGAGTCTTGCTCCCCCACCCCCGAGTACTGGGGATTGAACCCAGGGCCTTTGCACTGAGCTACATCTTCAGCCTTTTTTAATCTTTTATTTGGAGACAAGTTCTCACTAAGTTACTAAGTTGCCCAGGCTGGGCTCCAACTTGCAGTCCTCATGCCTCTGGCCTCCCAGAGTGCTGAGATTACAGGCATGTGCCACCATGCCTGGATTGAGTCTCCCCCTCTTTTGATTGTTGTTGTTGGGCTGGGGAGTGCTATCCTGCGGTGTCTATGCCGATATCTGGGGGTGGTACGAGACCACCCCCTTTCCCAATCTAGCCTGTTCAGCAATAAAGTGGATTCTTCTCTGACCCTTCTGGAGTTTTGGGGACCTCTGGGCATTGAGGGGATGATGGTTCTCTTGCCTGCCATCCTGGGAGGGAGAAGATGAGTTGAGGGCCCCACGAGCCTGAGAGGGGCACTGCAGGGGGGGGAAGGACGCATGCTCCTGTCTTTGGGGGTAGACAGAGCTTCCCAGGCGCTTCTTGTTCTGCCCTAGATTCTTGGCACACTCTGTGATGTGCAATAGTCTTGTGTGAGTGGGGCTTGGGGTGTTGTGGAGGAAGAGGGGCCAGGACCAAGGAGCAGGCAGTGAGCTCCCTGCATGAGGGATAGCCCAGGGGCCGTACCTCCTAGTTCCCTCCCACTCTGAACCAGGCCTGGCCTGTGTGGTTGAGTGCTTGGGGAAAGTAAGGAGGTGACTCACGTGACTGGATGGCAGAGAGTGTCTTCTGCTTTGGACTTGGCTTTCTTTCTCCTGGGAGCTGACTGCCTGGCAGCGAGAACTCTCAGGAAGCCCCGGGGAGGAACCGCATGGATAGGAGCCAAGGCCCTGCCCAGGAGCTGGCACCAGCCTGCCTGCCATGGGGTGGGTCACACAGGCCTCATAACCCCTGCCCTGCTCACCTTGGAAGCTTAGAAGAGCATCTTTGGGCTGGGTTGACCCGAGATGCAAGCAGCCAGGCTGACTGATGGCTGTGGCCACATAAGGACCCACTATGGGGACTGCCAGCATCCTGTGGTGGCAGCTGGGTTCCATCACTGTTCCCATAACCCTCCTTGTTTAGTCCATTTGGACTACTGTAACAAAATACTTTAGACTGGGAAATTTATAAATAACAGAAGTTTACTGCTCACAGTTCTGGAGGCTGGAAGACCATGTTCAAGGCACCAGTAGATTTGGTATCTGGTGGGGGCTCTCTGCCTCTTAGAGGGCAGCACTCGCTGCATCCGAACCTGGTGAAGGGACAGACAGATTCCTTGGGCCTCTCTTACTAGGGCACGTACAGACCCTAACAGCCCTATCTTTGCATCCTCCAGCACAGAGGGAGGATGGTCCTGGAGAGGGGGAGGTGAAAGGGGAAGGAGAGCTGCAGCCCTCACCTTGCCCAAAGCTAGGGAGAAACCAGGGCTGCTCAGCCTGAGCCCTTCGCCCTGCTTCGCCCACGGGGCCTCCCACGGGAGGGCTCTGCAGTGATCCCCAGGCTGAGGGGCAGGGGTCCCTGCAGCAGAGTGAGGCCCAGGATTTCTTTTAGTGTGTGTGTAGATATTCCTTGTTTAACGACTGTTTGGATTTACTACCCCCCACTTGCACTTACGACCCACATTTGGATTTACAATGCAGGAATGCGATGGCAGTGCAGCCTTATGGTGGCTTCTTCAACGCACAGTACTATAATTGTGCTGATTGTACTGTACAGCACAGTACTGTAGTTCTGTGTTCTGTTGTACATCACAGTACTGCGTGTAAGAGTTATGCAAATAAAAGCGAAGTCATCAAGTTGGAGTTTCCTTTGACCATTTCTTTGTTCTGAATATTGTAATGTGCATACTATATGCAATTCCTCATTAAGCAACGAATTCATTTAACGACCTAACCCCAGGAATGGAACTTGGTTGTTAAATGAAGAAAGTCTGTATTGGGAATCAAACCCAGGGCTTTGTGCATGCTATGCAGGCACTGTACCACTGAGCAACAGCTGTGGCCCTTTAAAATATTTTTATTTTGAAACAGAATCTTGCTAAATTGCCCAAGTTGCCCTAGTTGCCCCACCCCATAGCTGGGATTAGAGGCATGTGCCACTGTGCCTTGCAGGAAACTAGTTTTTGACATGTGGTGTAACAGTTAGCTCTCTAGAGAAACAGGTTTAATGCAAGATACACAAATAAGAATTTACAAGAGTAGCTTACAGTGGCCGTCCACAGGGTCAGGTGTGGAAGAGAGCAGGTTTGTATGCACACTGAAGATCCGAAGGATGCACTCGAAGGCCTAGAGCTCCAGGTAGCGTCCCATTAGTCCGTATCAGGAGGCCGAAGGGTCTGCGCTGGAAGCCAGGAAACAGCCTGCACGGTGAAGGGGAAGACTGGAGCTCCTCTGCAGAAACAGAAGCAGCCTTCCTTCTTCATTTCCCTTTTATTCCCTTCAGGTGCCACCCCCATTGGTTGCTATAGTCACACCCAGTGAATCCCAACAGATCTCCAGTAAATCCCCTCAGCCACACCCAGAACTATGCTGATTCAATTTAGCTAGAGGTCTCTTCCTCAAATTTTTTTTTTTTTTTTTTGTACTGGGAATCAAATTCAGGACCATGCACTTGCAAGGCAGGCGTGGTGCCACTGAGCTAAATCCCTAGCCCACTTCCTCAAGTTGACACAATCATTTCACTGTCATATGTGGGATGTGTCCAGTGTTTCAGACTCATGGGGACAGGAGCGAATCTTGACCCAACTCCAGGCCTCCTCCCTCACCCATGGGAAGTGCCCGGCTCTCCTCAGCACACTAGCTGGAGAGGAGGAGAGGGCTTTGACTGCCAAGATGCTGGGACTGCAGCCTTCACAAGACTCCAAAGGCGACTACAGGAGAACGTAGGACTCAAGGACACAAGGGATGGGAGGGGACAGGTGTCAGAAGGCAGAAGGGGCAACAGGCAAAGCAACAGAGAGGAAAATCATTTGGAAAAGAATCTTCTAGACAAATACCTGAGCATCGTCTGGTTGAACTCCTGCAGGCCCCTGGGGAGGGGTAACCTCCAGCTGTAATTTCCCATAAGTGGGTCTCAGCAGGCGGGAAGGAGGGAGGAGAGAGGCGGGGGCACACAGCACTGGGAGGTGTCATCAGGCTCCACCTTGCAGCTCCACTGAGAGCCAAGGACACCGGTGTTTGTCCTCCTCCCACCCGTGGCTGAGCTGCTCCTGGGCCCCTGGCCTGACCTGCGCCTGCACGGGCGCGGGTGGTGGTGGCTCACAGGTGGGTCTCCCCAGACTGGCCTTGGAGGAGTGCTGCTGCCAGACTCTGGGTTGCATGTGGACCATGAGCCCCGCCCCTCCCAGGAGTGGTGGTTCTGGATTGGAGCCTGGCTGTGGGGCTGGGCTCAAGGTGGAGATTAGGAGGAATTGGTCCAAACCCTGACTCAGTTCTTTACTCGCTGTATCATTTTTATTAGGCTTATTTTCTTCATTCTCACCCTTTCCCTAGCAAAATGGGGATGATAATTCCTACCGTGTTCACCCTGAAAGTGTAAAGCATTGCAGTGGATATTAGTAGTTTGCCTTTCAGTCTTCCGTCTAGTCCTCTTTCTTCTGACATTTGGGGATCCACACCCTGCAATTTAATCCAAGAGGTTTGGAGGAGACCTCTCCTCTGTATCCAGCCAGTCTGAGCATGCCATTCCCCTGGTCTCAGTGACTAGGTCACAGGTAGACCTGGGACTGTGAGTCCATCCAACTAGGGTGAATCCCATCACTTCCCTGGGAGCTCTTGGAAAAGGTCCTCTTTCCTGGTGGACTCGAATCTATGAAATGAAACTGGAGCAGCTGCAGCCCTCTTGTCACTATGTGGAGCCTTAGAAGGAAGCCAACACATCAGAGCAAGAATAAGAGATGGAGAAAGGCAGGTCCTGAAGACTTTGCTTGAGCCCCTCAGTCCACCATGCCTGAAGTAGCAGAGTATCGGGACTTCGCAGGGATGCGAGGCAATGAGTTTCTTCTTTGCTGAAATTTGTTTGTGTTGGATTTTCTGTCACTTGCTGCAAAGAGTTTTAGCTGAGAGGAGAACTGAACACACTGTGCTGATGTGAACTGGGACTTGAGCTGCAGGTTTTTGTTTTATCTTTTGCTTAGATGATTGTGAGACCATCCTCTTCTGGTCTAGAGGATGAAAAGTGAATCACCGGACTCTGGTCCCTCCCTCCCTTCACTGTGGTGAATGCACTCAAAGGGAGGGAGAAGGAGAGGCTGAAAGAGTTTGCCTGCCGTGCAACAAGATGATGATGGGCCAAGCCAGGACCAGGGGGTGAGCTGGGGTGGAGGGTGGAGCCTCTTACAGCCCAGGCTCTTCCCCTCTCCCGACCTTAGGGAGGGTGTGGCTTGTTCCCTGGGGACACAGTCTGCGTGCACCTCAGGTCTGAGTCACTCTGTGCCTGGAGTCCACGCCTGGCACCGGACTCAGAGTTGACTAAGGACGAGGCAGATGTCGACAGGGAGATCCCTTCCCAGGGACGCTGACCTTTGTGCCAGTGTCCAATCTTTATGTTTCGCAGCCTCCTCTTCCTCATAGTGTCCTCATGTGTCCTGCTCAGCCCTGGGAGGACATACTTTCACTGCTGAAGCAGGACAGAGCTTCTTTCCGCCAAAGCTGGAGTGTGAGCAGACGGAATCCTCCTTTCCTTCCCCTGCCTCCCTCACAGGTGGTCACAGAGGCAGGGGAATCAGTCCCCACTCTGTCACGTACTGGCCATGGGACCTTGGGCAAAGGCCTCTGCTTCTCTGAGCCTCAGTCTCCTCCTCTGTAAAGTGAAGACAGTTCATTGTGCATGGGCTTCTGTGAGGTGTGAATGCAGTAGTGCTCGTGGCAGGGCTGAGGCCTGAGCATGGCACCAAGGGGAACAAAGGAATTGTCTTCCTTTTGCTTCCTCCAAGGGCTGTGCTGCTTGAGGACCCTTCTATGTACTGATGCCTCAGGACCCCGAGTATCCAGGTGTGCGCATGTGTGTGCGCATGCACGTGTGTGCCATGCACACTGTGCTTATGGTTGTGTGCTGTTTGTGTGCACCAAGGGTGAATATGTGTAGACAGAAGCACGTGTGTATGTGTGCGCCTGTCTGTATGTGATCCCATGTGTGCACATCTTCTCTCAGCACTATTAGCAGAAAGCTGTAATTATGCTTTATGGCAGTGGCTGCGGCAGCCGCTCTGTTCCCCCAGCCATTAAGCGGCCTCCCTCTACTTTTCTGGGGGTAGGGCTGGGGCCGGTGCCCCCTCCTGTCCCTGCATGCTGCACGAGCACCCGGCCACCCCCTCCTTGCTCGCCATATGCCTGTCTTTTACAGTTCTTTGGTGCGTGGTGCTCATTGAGTGGCTAATTAGCTAAATGAATTAATTGACATCCATACGTGTAATTAGCAAATGGTTATAAGCAGCTATTCTCCTTGGGATGTCTAAAGTTTCCAAGGGTCAGATGCTGGAGGCGGGCGCCCGTGGGAGTGAAGGAGACATGGGAGCGGCCGGTGTGAGGGCCAGGATGGAGGTTCCCGGAGCTTGTTGGCCTGGCTCTCGGGGGAGGGGACTGCAAAGGAGGGGCCCAAGAACTGGGAAGGGGAAACTGACTCCATACGCCTGAAGCCTGGAGTCGGAAGCCCTGGGCTGCCCTGCCACTCCTGGACTTCCCCGGCGAGCCTGGGTAGGTCCCTTTTTGTCTCCTGGACAGAGGCTCAGCCTCTAACCAGAAGGCCTTTAGGGACTCTCCCCATTCTTCCTGAACAACCAAGATCACATCATCTCTCTCATGTGTGGAGTCTGGTACAGGCTGTGCCCTCTGCTCCAAATGCCCTTGTCCACCTGCTCTGCTTTTCAAGTCCCCCGGGGCAGCGCTGTCCCACAGAGCCCTCTGAGAGGATGGATGTCCGACCTCTGTGCAGTCTCCTGTGGCAGCCGCCAGCTGCACGTAGCTATGAGCGCTCCAGGTGTGATGAGTGTGACCGGGGGGCAGAATTTTAAATGTGTTTACTTTATTTTTTGGTACCGGGGATGGAATTTGGGTCCTTGCGCTTTTGTGGCAGGTGGCAGAACCACCGAGCTAAATCCCTGGCCCTAAATGTATTTACTTTTGTTCTTTTAAACTTGAGTAGCCGAACATGACTAATGACTCTTGTATGGGCCAGCACACGTGGGACCCTTTACGATTCAGTTCGTTCGTTCATTCATTCATTCATTTCATCCAACAAGTATTTATCTGATGCCTGCAGCGGCTGGACACTGTGGACTCTATTGAGAACGTGCAGACTGACTGCTGCCCTTGTGAAGTGCTTATAATGGGAAGGGGAGGAGAGAGACGAAGAATTGCACACAACATCCGAATGTGATAATGACAAGGAGGGAAGGAAACAGCAAGGAGCTGAGACAGAGCAGCAACCTGGGGAGACCGGGTGTCAGGGAAGGTGTCCGTGAGGAGGCGCCCCCATTTAGCCTGAGCCCTGAAGGGTGAAGAGAAGTGGCTTCTCTGCTGGACCAGGCTCCGCTCAGTGCTTCTGCCACTCTCGGGCCTAACTCTCCACAGGACTCCCGCCTCTTGCTGCCTGGCCGGTGTCCCCATTTGGTCACCAGTAGGAGGACAGCCCCACCTCAGCTCAGCTGGGTGCCACTGTCTCCCAGCAAGCTAGCAATGGTGACGGGAGGGGTCGATGCCCCGCCCCAGCCTCCTCTGTCCCTCACTGACACAGCGCTCCACCAGTTGCCAGAGCCTCTTCCATCCCTGCCCCAATGCCAGTCTGGTGGCTCCGAAAGGATTAGGGCAGAATCCTCACCTTTTGTTTGACAGCTGAGCCACAGGGCCCAGTGAGGCCATGGGCAGGGTGTAGACAGGGCCCCTTGATCCCTTTGGAGGCTACAGAGTACAGAGGTTAAGGATATAGCTTTGAGGTCAGTTGGGTGCTGGCTGTGGATTTCTTAGCTGTGAGACTTTGAACAAAGTACTTATCCTCTCTCAGCATATAATGGGGTGTATGGCTGCCTCTGTTTCTCAGGGTGAGTGTGGCTCTTGCGAAGTGCTCAGGGGAGTACCCGCCACAGGAGTGGGATTTAGTACTGTTGACAGATGTTATCTGGGAATCTGACAGAAGTACTGAACTCCTCCTAAAAAGGCACACACAATTTCAGAAGGCTCACAGAAGCCCTGGAGCCCAGCCATGGATGTCTTGGGAACTGTGGACCCCAGATTGAGGAATGTAATAAGAAAGTCCCTATTTATAACAACTGCTAAAGAAATATCTAAAAAATAAAGTATCTAAAGAGTAAAAGATGTGCTGGGGATAGTGGTGCATGCCTGTAATCCCAGCACTTGGGGGCCTGAGGCAGGAGGATCACTGCAAGTTCGAGACCAGCCTAGGCTACATAGTGAGTTCAAGGCCACCCTGAACTACATAGCAAGATCCTGTTTCAAAAAAAAAAGAAGAAAAAGAAAAAAAAAGAGTAAAAGATACGCAAAACCAGCATGGCAAATGAACAAACAAATAAAAATGGATGCTTATCAAAACCCATAGAATGTACAACACAAAGAGTGGACCCTAGGGCTGGGCATGCACTTGCTTAGCACATGTGGGGCTCTGGGTTCAACCCCAGCATAGAAATGAGAGAGAAAGAGAGAGAGAGAGAGAGAGAAAGAAAGTGGACCAAATGCAAATTCTGGGCTTTAGTTAATAATAATTTATCAGTATTGGCTCATCAGTTGGGACAAATGAACCAACCTACTCATGAAAGATGTCGATAATTGAAGGAATGAGGGGAAGGGGGAGAGGGGCATATGGGAACTCTGTAGTTTTTGCTCATATTTTCCATAAACTTAAACTGCTAAAAATATTAGTCTATCCATGGCTGGGGATTTAGCTCAGTGGCACCGCCTGCCTCACAAGCACAAGGTCCTGAGTTCAATCCCTGGTAATAAAAAAAAGTCTATCCATTAAAAAAAAAAAAAAAAGAAAAAAAATAGATGGAGAACAAATGAAGAATAAATAAATATAAAAGATAGTCATAGATGTCTTGAGCCAAGGATTATGATTAACCCACTTCTGTGCATCTGAGAGTTATTAAAAATGAACAAGTAAATCAAAGACAAGTAGGTTTCTGGACTAGAACTCCAGCAAACCCAGCATAATGCAATAAGAGTAAAGGCCTACAGACTGCATCCAGGTGTCAAGGCTATAACAATGTGGTTTATTAGGGATCCGTACAGAAATAGTTCTAGAAGTTTTCATTGACTGCCAGGTCAAAAGAAAATTACAGGGCAATGTACTTTTGTTGTTGTTTTAAAAGACTGGCCTGTTTAAATAATATTTTTACCAGCTGGGGTTAAGATAATATTCTGGCAATACTCAAATTTAAAAATGGCTCTCCTTAAAAAAAAAGGCTGTCCTTAAGATTCCATTGAAATGACAGCAAAAGGATTAAAAAAAGCACAAAGCCCACAATAATGAAGAGGACATAAGCAAATATGAAACTTCCACATATTTTACCAGCTGGTTGATAGAAAAGACATGAAAACAATGGAGGAGGAAGTGTAGCCTAGTGTCCCACAGGGTGGGTGTTGCCAGGCAGGGAGTAGTCTGTTTTATAGAACTCAGCAGAGTCATATGACTTTGTGATGTCAGGTATGACTGAGGGGGAGGATAGACTTGGGCAGTGTGCTAGTCAGCTTTCTGTCACTGTGACAGAATATCTAAGAACAACTTAAAGGAGGAAAGGTCTATTGTGGCTCACGGTTTTAGAGGTTCAGTCTATGGTCAGCTGGCTTTTAGTCCTGTGGTGAGGCAGAAACATCATGGCAAAATGGTGTGATGGTGGGAAGCTGCTCACCTCATGGCAACTGGAAAGCTAAGAAAAAATGAGGGAGTAAGGGGCTAGGGACAAGATATAGTTCCCAAGTACATACCCCCATGACCCATTTTTTTGGTCTCACCTCCAATAATGCCACCACATTAATTCATCAATGAATTAATCCACTGATGAAGTTAAAGCCCTCATGATCCAGTCACCTTCTAAAACTCCCACCTCTGATCACTGCTTCATTGGGGACCAAGCCATTGACCCATGAGCCTTTTAGGGGACATTTCAGATCCCAGCTGTAACAGGCAGGAAGTACGGAATTAAGTACAAAGTCCTTGTCTCATCAGGATTCCAGAAGCCAGGCATCCACCACCCATGCGAACCATTTGAAGATTGTTTGCTAAAGAAATTGGGTGAAAAAAAAGAGAATAAATTAGGTGCCCCTACCACAAAGACCTGAGCAAATGGGCATCATGACCTGTCCCTACTCCAGATCCTAATGCTGGCCTGCCACCCGGCCTTGCTCCCAGCTTACTATGAGCCAGCACCTCATCGGCAGACACGTGAAGGAAGTCTGACAACTCACTGCCCAGGTTTTACCCTCTGCCAACTGGTGTAGCTTGTTAAGTTCTGCAGGATGGACCAGCTCCCTCCTGGACACATCAGAAACAGCCCTAGAGGAAACAAAGCATTTAGGGGACAAAAAGAGCTTTAAAAATCTTTTAGTGTCCTCAGAGAGATTGCAAGCCATATGGATTCACAAAACATGAGTAGGATGCTGTGAAAAAGGAACAAACTAAACAACTACAAAAAGAAAGTATTCTTGGAAGATAAGAATGATTGCCAAAATAGAAAATTAAAATTCTTCTGTAATTAAAATGCTATATTTTCTGGGTGTGGTGGCATAGGCCCGTAATTCCAACACTTGGAAAGCAGAGGCAGGAGGATCTCCATGAGTTCAAAGCCAGTCTGGGCTACTTAATGAGTACAAGGCCAGTCTGAACTACATAGTGAGACCCTGTCTCAAAAAACCAAAAATACAACTGAAAAAAGAAAAAAGAAAAGAAATATTTCAGAAATTAAAATAACACAAAATAATGAAGGAGCACTGAAAAAATAAATTCATAGGATCAATGTCAGAGGTTATATATAGGAACAATAGATATTTCAGAGAAAATTATCAAAGAAATAGTATAAAAGAATTTCTTGGGCATAAGCCTATAGATTGAAAGTGCTACTGAATGACTAGAAAAATGAAAAAAATGAGGCATTCCCCGAAAAATATTACTGAAATGTCAGAAAATCTGGAGTAAAGACAAAGCCCTAGAGAGAAAAGGTAATGCTAATATTACTGTACAAGTAATACTAGCTATATCAGGATTAGTTTTATTTGCAAAGGACAAGCTTCCTAAAATATCATGGCTCAATTAATGTAAATGTTTAGATAATAGATTATTTTCTGTCACAGACAATAAACACAAGCAATTAAGGAGAGTGTGACATTTCTACTCTCACCAGGGATATGCACTGCTTCTTTCTTGTTGTTTCACTGACCCATAACTGCTGCTTCTACAGTATGGCCCAAGATGGTTGCTTAAGCTCCTGCCAACAAGTTTATATCTCAGTTAGCAGGAAGTAGGTAATAGCAGAGAAGGTGATGTTCCTCTCCAGTTTAAGAGTATATTTTAGAGGGCTGGGGATTTAGCTCAGTGGTTTCACCACCTGCTGTGCAAGCGCAAGGACCTGAGTTCGATCCCCTGTACCAAAAAAAAAAAAAGAGTATATTTTAGAGGGCTGGGGATTTAGTTCAGTGGCACTGTGCCTGCCTTGCAAGCACAAGGTCCTGAGTTCAATCCCCTGTACCAAAAAAAAAAAAAAAGAGAGAGAGAGAATATATCTTAGAGCCTGCATGTGTCACTTCTGGTTACATCCTACTGGTTGGAACTTAATGTAGCCATACTTAGATGCAAAGAAGGCAAGTATAAATAGTGTTTATTTTGAGTAGCCAGGCACTCAGTTAGAATTCAGGTTTTTGTTTGTTTGTTTGTTTTTGTTTTTTGAGTCAGGGTCTCTCTATGTAGTTCAGCCTGACCTTGAACTCACAATGTAGCCCAGGCTGGCCTTGAACTTGTGGCAATCTTCCTGCTTCAGCATCTTGAGTGCTGGGATTACAGATGTGCACCACCACACCCAGCAAAATAGGGGTTCTTTTTTTTTTTTTTTTGACCAGGGATTGAACTCGGGACCTTGCTCTTGTGAGGCAGGTGGTGGAACCACTGAGCTAAATCCCTGGCTCTAATCAAGGGTTCTTAATTCAATAACAGGCAATGAAATTGAAGCAGTAAAACAAAACCAAAAAAACCCTACCAACTAAGAAAAGCTTAGGATACAATGGATTCACTGCTGAATTCTACAAGAACTGCAGGGAAGATCTAACACTAATATTCCTCAAACTCTAGTGAAACTGAAAGGAAAGAAGTACTCCTGGAGCCATTCCTGGAAGCTAGTGTTATCCTGATTCTAAAACCAGACAAGGACCTAACTAAAAACAGAAAACTACAGGCCAGTCTCGTTAGTGAACATAGATGTGCAAATCCTCAACAAGATACTGACAAACACAATGCAAAAAATCATCAAAAAGATCATACATCATGACCAAGTAGGATTCATCCTAGGAATACAAGGATGGTTCAACATACACAAATCAATAAATGTAATACATTACACAAACAGAAGTAAGGACAAAAATCAACTATCATCTCAATAGGTTCAGAAAAAGCTTTTGACAAAATCCAACATCCATTCATGATAAAAATCCTGAATAAGGGCAGGGGATTTAGCTCAGTGGTTCCACCACCTGCCTTGCAAGCGCAAGGATCCGAGTTTGATCCCTGGTACCAAAAAAAGAAAAAAATCCTGAATAAAATAGGCATAGAAGGACCTTATCTCAATCTGATAATAGCCATTTATGACCAACCTATTGCTAACCTCACATTAAATGGGAAAAGGCTAAAAGCATTCCTTCTAAAATCAGGAATGAGACAAGTATGTCCAGTATCACCACTCCTGTTCATCATAATACTTGAAACATTGGCCAGACCAATCAGGCAAGAGAAAGAAATAAACAAGATATGTATAGGAAAGGACAAAGTCATATATCATTATTTGCAGTTAACAAGAGCTTTTATAGAAGACCTAAAAAATTCCACCAAAAAACTCCTAGAATTAATAACCAAATTCATCTGTATAACAGGATACAAAAGTCAATACACAAAAATCAATAACATTCCTCAACACCAATAATGAACTCACTGAGAAAGAAATTAGGAAAGCAATACCATTTGTAATAGCATCAAGAAAAATTAAATACTTGGCAATTCACCTAACCAAGGAAGTGAAAGACCTCTATAATGAAAACTGCAGCATCAGATAAAGGAGATTGAAGAAGGCGTCAGAAAATAGAAAGATGGCCCCTGTTCCTGGATAGGCAGAACCAATGTTGTTAAAAGGGCCATACATCCAAAACTGATACATAGATTTAATGCAATTCCAATCAAAATACCAACAGTATTCCTCATAGAAAGAGGGAAAACTATCCTAAAATAGAACCAGAAAGACCCAGAATAGCAAAAGCAATCCTAGGCAACAAAAACAAAGCAGAATCCTGGATTTCAAGTTATATTACAAAGCTACAGTGATAAACAACAACAAAAACAACAACAACATGGTACTGGCATAAAAACACACATGAAGATCAATGGAACAGAATAGAAGGTGAAATAACAATCCCAGATGCACTGAGTCATCTGATCTTTGACAAAGAAGCCAGAAATACATGCTGGAGGAAAGACAGCCGCTTGAACAAATGGTGCTGGGAAAACTGGTTACACACATGCAGAAGATTGAGTCTAGACCCATATCGGTAATCATATACCCAAATAAAATAAAAATGGATCAAAGATATAAATATTAATATAGAAACAATCTGCTGGAAGATAAAATAGGTAAAGCTGCTTTTTCTCGCTTGCTCCTCTCACCCTCCGGGAAAGCAGAGAAAGTGCTTTGGCGGTTTGTCTCTCTGCAGCTTCGAATTTCCCAGCCCGGTGGCCTTTTGAGCCATTCCTCTAACCCCAACTTCCCCTTCCCCTGATCAGACCTTGGTGAAACTCTCGAAGTACGCAAACTGGACACCCTGGCGGACTGATTTGGGCAGGGTGGCAGGAGGTTTTGGACTCGATGAGTTTCCACCGAAATGTCGCAGAAGTCAGGCCAGAGCACCAAAGCAAAGGATGGGAAAAAGTATGCGACACTCAGCTTATTTAATACTTACAAAGGAAAATCATTGGAAACTCAGAAAACTACAGCTCGACGTGGGTTACAAAGTCTAGGACACACACGTGTAAATACCGAATAGTTTCTCTAGTGTGAGAAACTGAAAGTGTAAATAAGGACTAAAAGGTATAATAGATAATGTGACAAAGGAAGAAAAGGGGCAAAGGGGAAGGGGAAGTGGGAGGGGGAGGGGAAAGGAAAGAAGGGAATGGAATTAATATGAGAAAATGAAAAAATGGAAACAAAAAAGTCTTTGTAAATAGGGAGGGACGGAGGGGTTGAAGGGAGGGCAGGCAAAGGGGGAAAAAATAAGAACCAAGAGAGATTATGCAAAGGTGCAAATTTCCAATGATGAATGTCATTATATTGTATACCTA
>NW_004624934.1:4386-80103 GCF_000247695.1 Heterocephalus glaber | reverse complement strand
GGGTTGAAGGGAGGGCAGGGGAAGGGGGAAAAATAACCAAGAGAGATCACGTAAAGGTGAAAATTTCCAATGATGAATGTCATTATATTGTATACCTAAAATGTGCCAATAAAATAAAATTAAAAAAAATAAAACAGGTAAAGCTCTTGAATGCATAGGCACAGGAAAATATTTTCTACAAGAAATGCCTATTACACAAGAAATAACATCAAAAATCAAGAAATGGGATCATATTAAATTAAAAAGCTTTTGCATGGGCTGGGGATTTAGCTCAGTGATTCCACCACCTGGCTCACATGTGCAAGGTCCTGAGTTCGATCCCTAGTATCAAAAAAAAAAAAGCTTTCACATAGCAAAGGAAACAACCAATAGAGTGAAGAGACAACCTAGAGAATGGGAAAAAATTTTTGCCAGCTACTCCTTTGACAGAGCACTAATCTCTAGAATATACAAAGAACTTTAAAAAAAAAAAAAAGACCACCAAAATAAAAGACCCAACCAAAATTGGGTAATTGAAATGAATGGACACTTCTCAGAAGTAGTACAAATGGCCAATAAATACATGAAAAAATGCTCAACATTACTGGCCATTAGAGAAGTGCAAGTTAAAACAGTTTCATCTTGGGGCGGGAATTTAGCTCAGTGGTTCTGCTGCCTGCCTCGCAAGCGCAAGGTCCCGAGTGCGATCCCCAGTACCAAAAAAACCCCAACAAAAACCAAAAAACAATTTCATCTTAATTAAAAGATTTCATCTTACTGCCGAAAGAATGGCTATCATCAAGAAATCAAATAATAACAAATGCTAGAGAGGCTTTGGAGAGAAAGAAACCCTTCTACACTGTTGGTAGGAATGTAAATTAGTACAACCATTATGGAAATCATCATAGAGATCCCTCAAAAAATTAAAACTAGAAGTTCTATGTGACCCAGATATTGTACTCTATGTATCATCCCAAGAGAGTTAAAGACATTATACCACAGTGATACATACACATCCATGTTTATAGCAGCACAATAGCTAAATCTATGTATCCATCAGTAGATAAATGGATAAAGAAAATGTGGTATTTACACATAATGGAGTATTATTCTGCCACAGAGAAGAATAAATTTGAATTATTTGTAGGAAAATAGATACATCTTAAGACCATAATGTTTTGTTTTGTTTTGTTTTGTTTGAGGCAGGGTCTTGCTATGTAGTCCAGGCTGAACTTGAACTCACTATGTAGCCCAGGCTGGCCTTGAACTTGCAGCAATCCTGCTTCAGCCTCCCAAGTGCTGTGATTACAGGTGTGCACCATCCTGCCCTGCATTGAGATCATAATGTTAAGTGAAATAAATCAAATACCCAAGCTTAAATATCACATAACTTCTCTTGTGTAAGAAACCCAAAGTATAAATAATTTTAAAAGTAAGATAAAAGGTAGACCTTAGAAAACAGGCAGATAGATATTTTTCAAAACAGAGGGGATCTAGGGATGGAGGGATGGATTGAGGAATCTCTATGATGATTTCCATAATGGTTGTACTAATTTGCATTCCCACCAACAGTGCAGAAGGGTTTCTTTCTCTCCAAAGCCTCTCTAGCATTTGTTATTATTTGATTAGGTAAAGGAAGAAGGATGGGGGAATATGAGGAATTAAGGTATATCAAGTACATGTACCTACTACCTCTGATGAATGTAAATATTATGTATTCTAAACATATGGGATAATAGGGACAATCTGAAATCTCCAATACATCTACACAAGAAAAAGTTCAGCATGTTTTTTTGTTTTTGTTTTTGTTTGTACCTGGGATCAAACTCAGGACCTTGTACTTGCCAGGCAGGCAGGCATGGTGCCACTGGGCTACATCCCTGGGCCCAGCACATATTTTTTTACTGACAGTAGTCTAAACACTTTGAGTTGATTTTTGTTTTGTTTTTTTTTTTGGTACTGGGGATCCAACTTGGGTCCTTGGGCTTGCGCAGCAGGTGGCGAAACCACTGAGCTAAATCTCAAGCCCAGTCTCAACACTTTGAGAGAAAAATAAAATTCAACTTGTAATCTATACCTATGACAAAATGTGATTAGAGTGTGACAAAAGTAGACACTGTTAGATATGTAAGGACTTAAGGGGTTTATCTCCCATGTATGCTTTAAAAAAATTAAATTACTGAGATGTGTTCTAAAAAACCAAAATAAACTAAGAGAGATACACTGTCAATTTAGGGAATGGGGGCTTCAACTGACAAGTGAAGTACTGGGATAACAGCTCTGTTAGCATGGGCTCAGTTACGCTGCAGTAACATGCAACCCCCAAATCTCAGTGGTTTAAAAGAAAAGGGCATGTATCTTAGTTCACACGTTTATGTAAATTCAGCAGCCGCAGCCAGTGTCTCAAAGACTGAGCTGATGAGAGCACGTATCACTTCCTCCCACGTTTTACTGACTAAAGTAAAAGTTACACGGCTCTGCTTAACTTCAAAGGGAACGGGGAAGTGCCCTCCGTTCATGTGTCAGGAAGCTGTGTTAAACAATAGTATTTGGGACTAGTTATAAAAACAACCACAGTCTGCCTCTCTGGTCTCCAGGCTGGAGCCCACTTGCCCCCCAGCACAGAAAATACAGCACTTCCTCCCTGAGACACAAAACCCCCAAATTCCTTTCAAATCAGCATCAAGTCAAAGCTCAGGATTTCTGTGTGAGGGACAGAGGTCAGAGAAATGAACTAGAAAAACAAAGTCAAGTGACTTGCTGCTCCCTCCTGCCTAATACAAATGTACTGGGACAAGTCACTCACTTTCCAAATAAGGAGAAGAGAATGTGAGACCGTGGTTCCAACACTCCATCAGGCAGGTGTCTCCCTCTAAGGAGAGGGAAAATATTCTTTTTTTGGTGCTGGGGATGGAACCCAGGGATGCTCTACCACTGAGCTATATATCCCCAGCTCTTTTTTTTGGTACTGGGGATTGAACTCAGGACCTTGCGCTTGCAGGGCAGGTGGCGGAACCACTGAGCTGAATCTCTGGCCCTATCCCCAGCTCTTTTTAAATTTTTATTTTTTAAACTTTGAGCCAGGGTTTCACTAGATCACTAAGTTGTCCAGGCTAGGCTCAAATTTGTGATCCTCCTGCCTCAGCCTCCCAGGGGGCTGGGATCATGGTGTGTGGCACCATGCACCATGCCTCATTCTTTGGTGAGGCCTAGATTCTACATCCCAGGAAGCGCTCCTCCATGTACTGTTTTCTGTGGCCCCTGCGGGACTCTGTAGGAGGATCTCTCTTTTCCATCATCTTAAAGGAAGTTGAGGGATAGACCCATTTCCTTCATCCACTCTCTGCTCACACAACACGGGACCCAAGGGGCCTTTTATCACTTGAACAGTCAGAGTCTCAGCCCAAGCTGGTAATCATTTTGAGATTAGAAACTTTAAAAATCTTAGATAGCTTCCTGTCTGCTGCCCTCCAGTTCCATGTACCAATGAGCCACATGCTGTTCCTTGTAGATGTTGGGATTTGCTGTATTTCTTTATATTCTTGCCCCTGTGTCTCCTTGAGTAGACTCTGAGTCCTGGGGACAGCAGGGTTGTTTTCCTGTCTTCCCTGAGGTTCGACTCCCCTTCGTCTTTTGGACTATGTTGATGGATGCTCAGCCAACCACACTGCCTAGGTGTCATTGCTGGTTGGCATCTGGGGGAACGAACTGGCCAATGAGATAGTGACAATAGGGAAGACTGGGTCACCGTCCAGCTGCAGGGACAGCCACCCTTCAGTGGCCTGCTCCTCTGCCACTCTCAGCACCAGCCGTCCCCAGTCCCCTCAGAAGCTTCAGTACCATCAGGCCTCATCTCATAGCCCCACAATGCCCCACCACCAGCGACATGGCCCCCTCAGAGGTCTGTGTAGCAGCCATGTGGGGCCCCCTCACCCCTCACAGCGCCCTGTTCCTCTTTGGCTCCCTGCCTTGGCAGTTGCAGTTGGTGCAGGATCACTTCTGCCCCAGCTGCCGCTGCTGGTCTCGTGGTTACTGGGGTCGCGGTGACATCAGCACTGCTTGCGCCGTCAGACTTCCTGAGGCGAGGCCCTGGATGAGCTGACCTGGCTGGGCTCCTAGCACAGTCTCTGCTCTCCTGGCTGACCTGCTCCGTGGAGGGCCTTGCCTTCTGCTCTCTTTCCTGATACTTTGCTGCCTGGAAGCTTTCCTGGTGCCATTGTGAGAGACCATCAGCCATGTAGAGGTTTGGACCAGGGGGCAGAGTGAGTAACCCTTTCTTTCGCTCAAAGATCCTCTCATTCTCATCTTTTGTAGGGTGGGACTGATGAGTACGTCTACAAGTGTTCAAGGTGTCCTGAATGTCTGGACTCTTTATAGTTGATATATACATATATTTTTTGATATATTTTTTTTCTGGCACTAGGGATTGAACCCAGGGCCTTTGTACTGAGCTATATGTCCCTAGCTCTTTTTAATTTTTTTTTTTCTATTAGGGAAAGAACCCAGGGAGCACTGAACTACATTCTCAGCCCTTTTTATTTTTAGTTTGGGACAAGGTCTTGCTAAATTGCCTAGGCTGATCTCCAACTTGTGATCCTCCTGCCTCAGCCTTCCGAGTAGCTGGGATTATAGGTGTGTGCCACCACATCCAGTCACTGCTGTTCTACTTCTGACCTCTCTCTGAGGTATGAGTGTCTTAGGCGCATGCTTGGCCTTCCCACTTACTGCAGAATGTAGTTTTACCAGTGTGTCACGGGTGCTTTCAGTAACAACTTTGTTCTTTCCTGCCTACTCACTAAGCCATCTCATAGTGCTACGAAAGTCTCACTCGAAGCCTCAGTGTCCAGAGATGGGGCTTTTGGAAGGCGATTTGAACATGGGGTGCTGTTCTCATCAGTGGCGCTGTTAGGAGGTGGGGCCTGGTTGGAAGAGGCGGGTCCCCGGGGTGTGACCTGGAAGGGTTCCCTCCTCCCGGGCTCTGCCCTTCAGGTTCCACTTCCTGGCTGCCACGACATCAGCAGCTTCCCTCTGCTGTGCCCTTTCTGCCTTGGAGCCAGCCAGCCATGGATTGAGACCTCTAAAAATGGTGAGCCCAAGTAAACCTCTCCTCCTTTAAGTTGTAGCTGTCGGGGATGGTGTCTCAGCGAAGAGAAAAGTGAAGAAGACACACCATTTAGATGTTGTTACAGTGGCGTTCCACTGCTGCTACCAAAGTTCCCGTCAGTTGTTAGAGCCTGGGTTATGGAGAGGTCATGAACGCCCCCATCAATTCAGTGGTCTGCCATAGAAAAGGTTCATTTCTTGCCCCCCACGGGCTGTTTCGTGCTCCCACCCTGGATCAGGGTTCTCAGCACAGCTACTATCTTGAAAGCTTGCTCATGACCACGGTGAAGAGAAAGAAAAAAGGTAGATCACATACTGGCTCTTAAAGCTTCCAACTAGATAGAAAATGTATAGTTTGGTCAAATCAAGGCACAGGGCCCTGTGTAACTTTAAAGGAAGCAGGAATATGGAGGGAGAGTACTGTGAGCAGCACTAATGACTGTGCCCACCAGGCCAGAGTTGCCAGACCAGACTGAGGGGGAGGGGAGGGAGGAGGGGGAGGGGGGAAAGGGGAGGGGAAAGAAGAGGCCCCCAGAGCCATGGGATAAGAGAGAGTGGGCATAGGGTTGCAAGGGCATGGAGGGGCATGTGCAGAGCTAGTGAGTCCAGGTCTGATGAGTGAGAATCAACTAAGGGAAACTAAGGGAAACAGTATGAAGGAAAAAGTAATTAGAACCTCAGGAGGAACAAGCATGCCTATGGGAAAGGAACTGAAATGCGAGTAGCTGACCTGGCTCTGAAATAACCAATATTCCCTTAGCTGGTGATAATGTAAACACTGTACACTCTGCTCAGTCTATAGTCAAAGCTTCTAAGACCTGGTGACAATGACAGGACAGGATTTACTGTTAACAACCTCGACAATTCCAAAGTTCAGAGTAAGAGAAAAAGGGGAGAGGACAGCTAAAGGGGAAAGAGAGGTGCTAATGTCCTTCATTTTTCAGAGTGGGGAGTTAAGCACACTTGTCTATAGATTATGGAACAATAGCCAGGGATTTAGCTCAGTCGCATTGCACCTCCCTCGCAAGTGCAAGGTCCCGAGTTCGATCCTTAGTACCAAAATAAAAATATGGATCAATAGAAAAAAAGTGTATTTGGGCCGGGGATTTAGCTCAGTGGTTCTGGCACCTGCTCGCAAGCACAAGGTCCCGAGTTCAATCCCCAGTACCAAAAAAAAAAAAAGTGTATTTGTATCACTTAATAGCACAAAGGTAACAAGAGAGGAGTTAAAGACATTGATGGAGGGCAAGGGACGTAGCTCAGGGATAGGGCAGTTGCTCAGTACATGCAAGGTTTTCCTGAATCCCTCGGACCCCAAAACCAAATCGAAACCAAAAACAAACCAAACAAAAAAGAAACAACACCCCCCAAACAAAAACTGATGAACACTAAGGAGAGAAGGGCACCAGTAGAGCTAAGTATTAATTCATTATCTATCGCAGAAGAACATCTTACTCTGTAATGTTTAAAACTGACAAAGTAAGGTTGGGGATGTAACTCAGCAGTGCAGCGCCTGCCTGGCAAGTGCAAGGCCCTGGGTTCAATTCCCGGTACCAAAAAAGAAAAGTGGAAGAAACAAAATGAAACAAAACTGACAAAGTGGGGCCGGGGATTTAGCTCAGTGGTTCTGCCGCCTGCCTTACAAGTGCAAGGTACTGAGTTCGATCTCTGCTACCAAAAATACTCCCTCAAAACAGACAGAGCAAGGAATTGCTGTGTAATCACCTTTAGAGACGTGGAGATAGAGCCAGGAGAAATGGCTAAAAGAGCTAAAAAGTAACTTGTCTCTTGGTACTAGGAGGGGTGATGGGGAAAGAGGCAGAATCAAAAAACCTCTTTTTGTAGTGCTAGGGATTGAACCCAGGGCTTTTGTACTCAGCAACATCACCAGCCCTTTTTGTTTTTTTTGAGTAGGGGTCCCAGGAAGTTGTTAAATTTCCCAGGCTGAGCTCCCACTTGGATCCTCCTGCTGTAGCCTCTAGAGTGCCAGGATTAGCGGTGTATGCCACCACACCCAGCTTACCATTGCTTTTCAGTGTACAGTTTAAAGTACGATTTAACTTTCAAGCCATATACATCTATTTCTTAGGTAAAATGTCATTAAAATAGAATTGTGTGTAAGAAAGAGGTCTTACAAACCAGTGAATAAACTGAAGAGTAGAGAAGTTAAGTTCCGTGCTCAGGGCCATGGAGCCTGCTGGAGACACAGTTGGATTCAGACTGTGCTGTCCAGTCAGTGAGGAGGGCAGGCATTTCTGAGAGTCCTTGCAGCATGCAGTGGTTACTGATCGTGGCATGGTGTCACCTGAGACTGCCCTCTCTTTCCTGTAACTTCCCTGTCCTAATACTTCCAGGGGTTTTCTCTTAGTAATTTTCTTTTTTTGTGAGGCAGGGTCTCACTATGTGGTCGAGGCTGGCCTTGAACTCACTATGTAACAGTGGCTGGCCTCTAACTCTCATCGATCCTCCTGCCTCAGCCTCCAAATGCTGAGATTACAGATGTGCGACACCATGCCTGGCTTCTCTTAGTAATTTTCAAGTATATAATACATTTTATTAGCTGTAATCACCATGCTGTACGATATAGCTCTTGATCTAATTGAAAGTTTGTAGCCTTGATACACACCACCCCAGACTCTCCCAGCTTTAGCCCCTGATAGGCTCTTTTTTACTCTCTGCTTTTATGAGTTTGGCTCTTTTAGATTTCTGAGCTTATGCAGCATTTGTTTTTCTGTATCTGGCTAATTTTATTTAATGTCTTCCAGGTGCATTTACCACAAACATTCCAACTAAAGCACAGAGATTCAGACAAGTGACAGAATTTCTTTTTTTAAGGTTGAATAGTAATCCATTCCATATATAGATATACATATTATCTTTATCCATTCATCTGTTGACACTTTATTTAATGAATTTTATTAAGTTTTAATAAGTTTTACTTATTTATTTTATTTTTTAAAATTTATTTTTATTTATTTATTTAGGTACTGGGGATTGAACTCAGGACCTTGCACTTGTGAGGCAGGCGGTGGCACCACTGAGCTAACTCCCTGGCCCTTACTTATTTTATAAATGCATATTAGTTATACAGATGAGGCATATTCTTACCTGCAAATAACATACTTTGATCATTTCTTCTCCTTCCTTCCCTCTCCCTCCTAAGTCCTGACCTTTTCTCTAGTCAGGTCTCTTCTGCTTTCATGTTCTCTCTCTCTGATTCCACATGTGAGAGAAGACATGATGGCCTTGGACTCACTATGTAGCCTAGGCGGGCCTTGAACTCCCTGTGATCCAGCCTCTTGAGTACTGGGATTATAGGCATGCACCACTACGCCTGGCTGATAGCTCTATTTTCAACTCTTTGAGAAACCTCCATACCATTTTCCCTGACGGCTGTATTAATTTACATTCCCACCAACAGTGTACAAAGGTTCTCCTCATCAACACTTATCTTTTGTCTTTTTTTTTTTTTTTTTTTTTGGGTACTGGGGATCAAACTTGGGTCCTTGCACTTGAGCAGCAGGCGGCGAAACCACTGAGCTAAATCCCCGGCCCTCTTTTGTCTTTTTGATAATAGCCTTTTTTTTTTTTGGTACCGGGGATCAAACTCAGGACCTTGCGCTTGTGAGGCAGGTGGCGGCACCACTGAGCTAAATCCCTGGCCCTGATAATAGCCATTTTAACAGATATGAGGTGACCTGTTTTTGTGGGTTTTGTTTGTTTGTTTGACACTGGAGACTGAACTCAGGGTCTTGTGCCTGCTATGCATTTGCTGTGCCACACCCCACAACCTTCACTGTGGTTTTAATTTGTACTATGATGATTATTGATGGTCAATATTTTAAAAAATATATACCTGTTTGGCATTTGTATGTCTCCTTTATCTATTCACATCTTTTACTCATCATTTTTAAATTGGGTTATTGGTTTGTTTTTACTATTGAGTTGCTTGAATTTCATATAGTTTGTATATTAGCCCTTTATCAGATCATGTTTGCAAATATTTTCTCCCATTTCATAGGTTGCCTCCTTTGCAGTGCAGAGCTTTTGAGTTTGATGTAGGAACTCCATTTGTCTTTTTTTTTTTTGGTACTGGGGATCGAACTCGGGTCCTTGTGCTTGCGCAGCAGGCGGCGAAACCACTGAGCTAAATCCCCGGCCCCTCCATTTGTCTTTTTGCTTTGGTCATCTGTGCTTCTGGGATCATAGCCAAGAAATCATCGTCAGAGTGTTTCCTTTGTGTTTTCTCCTAATATTTTTATACTTTCAGCTCTGACATTTAAGTCTTTCATCCACTTTGAGTTAATTTTTTTTGGAAGTGTTGGAGATAAAGGTCTAATTTCTTTTTTTTTTGGTACCGGGGATCGAACTCTGGTCCTTGCGCTTGCACAGCAGGAGGTGAAATCACTGAGCTAAATCCCCGGCCCTAAAGGTCTAATTTCATTTTCTGCATGTGGATATCCTTTTTTTTTTGGTGCTGGGGATTGAACTCAGGACCTTGCGCTTGCAAGGCAGTTGTGGAGCCACTGAATTAAATCCCCGGCCCTCCATTTTTTTTTGCAGGATCATTTATCTAAGAGACTCTCCTCTCATTCCATGTTCTTGATGTCTTTGTCAAAACTCAGTTGATTGTAAATGTGTGGATATATTTCTAGGTTTCCCCTCTGTTCCATTGGTCTATATCTATTTCTATGCCAATACCATGCTATTTTGATTATTATAGCTTTGTATTATAGTTTGAAATCAGGTTGTGTGATGCCTCTGGGTTTGTTCTTTTAGGTCAAGATTGTTTTGGCTATTTGAGATCTTTTATTAAATTGAGCAAAACAATTTTGGGATTGATTTTTCTATTTTTGTGGAAAAATATCATTAGAATTTTGAGAGGGATTGTATTGAATCTGTAGATTGCTTTGGGCAATATGGCCATTTTAGTAATATTAATTCTTCTGATTTGTGAACATGAGCTATCTTCCTATTTATTTGTATCTTCTTTGATTACTTTCATCAGTGTTTTATAGTCTTCAGCATACAGATCTTTCACTTCCTTGGTTAAATGTATTCTTAAGAGAAATCAGTACACTTTTAAATAACCTATGGGTTAAGAAGAAATTACAAGAGAGGTTAGAAATGATTTCAACCTGCATGAAAATAAAAACAACACAGTGTTAACATTTTTGGAATGCATCTACAGCAATGTTTTGGGGAAATATATAGCAAGAAACACTTATATTAGAAAAAAAGAAGGTCTTAGCTTTAACCTTTATGAAATTAGAAAGTGAAAAGTGCATTGAGCTGAAGTAAGCACAAGATGGGATATAATAAAGGTAACAGTAGAAGTTAATAAATATAAAACAGGAAAAAATCAGTGAAATAAAAATCTGATATTGAGGGGCCAGGTATTTAGCTCAGTGGTTCTGCCACCTGCCTTGAAAGTGCAAAGTCCCAAGTTTGATCCCCAGTACCAAAAAAAAAGTCTGATATTGAGAAGATAATGAAATTGATCAACTGCTAGGCAGGCTAATAAAGAAAAAGAAAGAAGGCATAAATTGGTAGTCTCAGATATAAAAGGGAGATCACTACAGATTTAATAGGCATTAACAAGATTATAAGGGAATATTCTGAATAATTTTACACTAATAAACTTGAAATAATTTGATGAAATGGAGAAATATGAAAATCACCAAAGCTCATTCAAAACAAGATAAACAGCTCTGTATATAGTAAAGGGATAGAATGCACACCAGGTTATTGCTATTTAGGAGATAGGGTCTTGCCAGGTTGCCCAGGGTGGCCTTGAACTAGTGATCCTCCAGCCTCAGCCTCCTGAGTAGTTGGATTACAGGTGTTTGCTTTTGTTTTCAACTCTAAGTACATGGTGGGGAATTGAAGACAATGAAACACTTCCCAGCTTATTCTGTGAGGCCAGCATTTCTGTCATATCAAAACCAGACATGAATATTACAAAGAAAGAAATCTGCAGAACAATACAAGAAAATAGATGCAAAAATTCTGTATTTGTTTTTGAAATGTTGGGAATTGAACATAGGGCCCCTTGCACATACTAGGCAAGCACTCTACCACCAACCTAGATCCTCAGCCCCAGATGCAAAACTTCTTTTTTTTTTTTGGTACTGGGGATCGAACTCAGGACCTTGTGCTTGCAAGGCAGGCACAGTGCCACTGGCTAAATCACTGGTCCTGGATGCAAAAATTCTTAACAAACTTAATCAAAACCACAGAGTTGTTTAATTTTTTTTTTTTTTTTCGGTACCGGGGATCGAATTCGGGTCCTTGCGCTTGCGAAGCAGGCGGTGGAACCACTGAGCTAAATCCCCAGCCCCACAGAGTTGTAAAAAGTAAAAAACATTATTATACAATACATTATTCCAGGGATGAAAAAAATAGTTTAACTTCTCAAAATTGATTAACACAATTCACTAAATTAACAGGCTAAAGAGGATAAATCATGTGATCCTCTCAATAGATACAGGGAGCTGGGCGTGGTGGTGCACGCTGGTAATACCAGCACTCAGGAGGCTGAGGCAGGAGGATCACTGTGGATCTCAGGCCAGCTTGGGCTCCGTAGTGAGTTTAAGGCCAGCCTGACCTACATAGCAAGACCTGGTCTCAACCTCCTACCCCCTGAAAAAAAAAAGATACAGGAAAAGTATTTGACAAGATCTAATATCATTCATGATAAAAATATGCAGCACACTTGGAATAGAAGGATGGGAGCTTCCTCAGTCTGGCAAAGGACATTTCCCAAAAACCTGTCCCTAGTGTCACACTTAAAGGTGAATGCTCTAAACCTGTTCAACTCAGAAATTCTGAAGTTCTCTCACAAGCAGGAGCTGTCAGGGTATCGTAGGGCCTCTGCTTGGTGCTGCAGCTCTCAGAGACTTATACAAGGAATTTTACCTGGGTTCAGGTGACAGAGCTCAGGAGAGCACAGGATTGTATGGAACTGTGATAACAATCCAGAAGAAATACAGTGTGGGAGGGCCAGGAATGTAGCTCAGCGGTGCAGCATCTGCCTGGCAAGCATGGGTCCCTGAGCTCGATTCCCAGTACCCCCCAAAAAAAACCAAAAAAAAAAGAGAGAGAGAAAAGAAGAAGAAATACAGTGTGGAGATGAGGTAGAGTGTGTACCTGTACAGGATAAAAAAAACTATACATAAGTTGGGAGGAATCCACAATAAATAAATAAAGGTATACAGATTGGAAATGAAGTGGCAAAATGGGCAAATATGGTCATCTGCCAAGAAAATTCTAAGCAATCCACAAAATAACCAGTAAAGTTAAGTGAATATAAGTTTCAGGATACACACTTTATATACAAAAATCAGTCACGCTTCTACATGCTTGCAACATTCTGATTGAAACTGAAAAATTTAAAGTACATTTATGGAGCTGGGGATGTAGCTCAGTGGTAGAGCACTTGCCTAGCATGTGCCAGGCCCAAGCTTCCATCCCTAGCACAGGGTGAGGGTACATTTATGACAGTACAACTATATGAAACACTTATGAATAAATATGAAGAAGAAGTGTAGGACCTGAAGCTGAAAATTACAAAATACTGCAGAGAGAAATTAAAACCTAAGTAGGTGGAGTATACTGTGTTCATAGATCAAAAGTCGATCTAGTAATGAGAGTTCTCTCTAAATTGATCTATAAATTTAACACAAATCCCCAATCAAAATTCAAGGAGACTTTGAAAAAGAAATTGATGAGTCTGTAATTTAAGTAGAGGATGAGGATATATCTCAGTGGTAGAGTGTTTGTCTAAGACCCTGGGTTCCATCCCCAGCACAAAGAAAGATGCCGGGTGTGGTGGCACACATCTGAAATCCTACCACTCTGGGAGGCTGAGGCAGGACGATGGCAAGTTCTAGCTGACTGTGGGCAAGTTAGTGAGTCCCTGTTTCAAAACAACAACAACAACAACAATAAAATAAAAAAGGGCTGGGGATGTAGCTTAATTTGAAGGCTCAGGGTTCAATCCCCAGTACTGAGTGGGGTGGGGGAGAAAAGAGAGAAAAAGAAATGCAATGCAAAGATTCAGAAAACAACTTTGAAAAGATACAGTTAGGGGATTTCATGACTTTATATGTTAAAATAATTGGGAAAATGCGATAGTTTAAAGAGAACTATAGCTCAATGGAACAAAGTAAAAAATAGAGCCACACATATATAGTAAAACAACTTAAAATTTTTTGATTCGCATGTTTGTGGGACATAATAATTATCCTCCTCTTGGGGAACTGGTACATACACATTTCACAGCTTGATAATGTTTACACCTCTCCTGCCCTTCCCAGAGCCAAGGCAATTTAATGGAGAAACAGATAATCATTTTAACAAAAGGTGCTGGACCTGATAAGTCATGTTTAAAAAAAGAAAGCTCTATCTGTTTTTTTTTTTTTTTTTTTTTTGGTACTGGGGATCAAACTCGGGACCTTGCACTTGCAAGGCAGGCACTGGAACCACTGAGCTAAATCCCTGGCCCCAGAAAGCTCTATCTTTACTTTCCACCAAATACAAAACTTAACACTAAATAAATGGTAATCTAAATGTAAGAACTAAAACTATAGCCAGGTGTGGTGGTGCACGCCTGTCATCCCAGGACTCCAGAGGCCGAGGCAGGAGGATTGCCACAAGTTCAAGGCCAGCCTGGGCTACATAGTGAGTTCAAGAGCAGCCTGAAATACATAGCAAAAAAAACCCCACCCCAAAACAAAAAAATAAACAAAAAAAGAACTAAAAGTATGAAACTTCTAGAAGAAATTATAAGATCCCCAGCACTTAAGATAAATTTGATAAATTGGACTTCATCAAAATTAAATAATCTTGCTCTTCAAAGGATATAATTTGAGCCTTTTTTTTTTTTTTTTTTTGGTACCGGGGATCGAACTTGGGTCCTTGCACTTGTGCAGCAGGCGACAAAACCAATGAGCCAAATCCCCGGCCCCTCAAAGGACATTATTATGAAAATGAAAAATGAGCCATAGGGTTGGAGAAAATATTTGCAAAACCAGAGAACTTGTATATAGACTATATAAAGAACCCCTTTAAAAATTTTCAGTGTGATAAAGTATATATTACATAAAATTTGTCATCTTAACCATTTGTAAGTGTACAGTTCAGTAGTAGATACATTCACATTGTTGTGTGGCCATCTCCAGAACTGTTTCTTGTTATAAAACTTAAACTCTGTACCCATTAAGTCATATACCCTTTTTCTCCCTCCCTTAACCCCTGGTAGCTGCCATTCTACTTCCTATTTCTATGAATTTGACTATTCTAATAATTCATACAGTGAAATCACATAGTATTTATCTTTTTGTGACTGGCTTATTTGACTTAGCACAATGCCCTCAAGATTTATCTGTGTTTTAGCATTGTCAGATTTTTTTTCCCTTTTAGGGCCAAATGGTATTCCTTTGTATGTATCTCCCATATTTTGTTTATCTATTCATTTGTTTATGGACATAGGGATGTTTCCATCTTTTGACTATTATTATAAATTCTTTTTTTGGCGGGGGGCATCGAACTCAGGACCTTGTGCTTGCAAGGCAGGCAGTGGAACTGAGCTAAATCCTCGGCCTCTTGACTATTATTATAAATAATGCTGCTATGAACATTTATGTGCAAGTATCTATTTGAGTCCCTGCTTTCAACTGTTTAAGTATATACCTAGAAGTGGAATTTGGACATTCAGATTACTTTTACCTTTTGATTATTGTGAATAATGTTCCTAGGTGTATATAGACACCTCATGGAGATCCTGCTTTCAATTTTTTTAGATATTGAAAGAATTCTTATGACTCAGTAATAAAACAAACAGCCCAATACACAAATGGGGAAATATTGGAACAGATATTTTGCCAATGAAAATACACACAGCATGGCAAATAAGTGCATGAGAAGATCCTTAATATCATCTGTGGAAAGTGAGTTGACATCAAACCCCCAGTGACCCAGCACCAGGCCTTCAAGGCTTAAGGGAAACTGGCTGAAATGCCAAGAATTGGTGAGGTCAGACTGGGGTTCCCCTTCACTGCTGGTGGGAATGAAAGCTGCACTGCTGCTTTGGAAAACTTTTGGAAGTTAAAAAAATTAAACACATCTACCATGTGACATGGTCATTTTATCACTAGGTATTTACCTGTGTGAAATAGAGTATGTGCTCACTCATAGATTTGAACAGATGTTCATACTAGCTTCTTCTGTTTAATAGCCAGTGACTAGAAACAGCCTAAAGTCTATCAAAGGTGAATGGATACCAAATTGTCTATGCATTGGAGGCTTTCTACTCAGCAATAATGGGAATGAATTATGGGTACACGCAGCAATATATATACGAATTAAAAAAAATTTTGCTTAGTGAAGCAAGAATACATACTGTCTGATTCCATTTACATGGCATTCTAGAAGATGCAAAATACTCTAGTGACAGAGGCACATTGTTGTTTGCCTGGGGATGTGGGGGAAAGCCACGTGGGGCGGAGGGGTGAGATTACAAAGGGTCAGGAGGAAACTGAGGATGATAAACTTGTTCATGACCTTGACTGTGGTGATGTTTTAACTATATATGCAATATGTACATATCGTGTATGCATATGTGTGTACACAACTGCACCTTCATACACATAATATATGCATACACACATAATGCACATGCAAATATGTATGGTATTTATTAGGTATACATATCAAAACACATCAAATTTACACTTTAAGTGTGTGCAGTTTATTGTATGTGACTTGTGTTGCAATAAAGTTATAAAAAGAAGCAAAAAAGGAGCTTGGTTAAATTTGAGTAGCTCCCTAAGGTTGGGTATGGTGGTGCATGCCTGTAATCCCAGCACTGGAAGGCTGAGGCAGGGGGATCGCTTCGAGCTCCAGGTCAGCCTAGGCTACATAGTGAGTTCAAAGCCAGCCTGGACTACATAGCCAGACCCTGTCTCAAGAAGGTAAATAAATAAAAAATAAGAAAAGAATTGAGTGTCTCCATAAAGATAATACTATATGCAGCAATAAAAATCATGGGAAGGTCCAGGGATTTAGCTCAGTGGTTCTGCTGCCTGCTCCACAAGCACAAGGACCAGAGTTCGATCCCCAGTACCAAAAAAAAAAAAAGTGATCATATTGGGTTATAATATTCTTTTTGTCTTAACAATTATCATAAATATCTTCCCATGATTTTCTCTTCTTTTGGTACCGGGGATCAAACTCGGGTCCGTGCGCTTGTGGAACAGGCGGTGGAACCACTGAGCTAAATCCCTGGCCCTTGATCACTTTTATAAAAAGAAAATCTGAGTGTTTCAGGATTCACCATTTGATTATAAAGCCACGTTAAAATTAAACCGTAGTTTATGTCAGCCCAGAGCCATCCTGCCAGTGTGAGAACCTCCCTTCCTGCAAAGTCCAAGAGTCTCCTAGATTTCTGGGCGTCCCCGAGGTTTCTGGGGGGTCCCCGGATGTAGGGAAAGCGCTCTTGGATGTCAGCTGACACCTGAGGCCTCTGTCCGTCCGTGTCCCCCCCCCCCCCTCCCCGCCTGCGCTCACAAGCGGTGCTCCTGGTTCCTGCGCTGCCTGTCACTTGGCTGCCTGTGAGGGGGAAGGCTCCATCTTTCTCACCACCAGAGGTCCCCCATAGGGCTGCTGGGGCCGGCTAAGCTGTGTGTCAGCAGGCTGAGGAGGCAGGGTGAGTCCTGGGAGACTGAAATGACCACCCTTGCAGGTCCCCGGTCCCGGGAAGGTGTCCTATGCCGGATTCATCATCAGCTGGATCACCAAACTGGCCTGGTCCTGTCTCAGTTTGCCAGATGAGCCATTTCCCAGCGGGCCCCTCTAACCCTCGGAGAGGATCCGATGTCCTCCAGGTCCTATAGTGTCTCAGGTGGCGCGTGTGCGTGGACGTGCCCTGCACACTAAACGCGCTTCTCCGAGAGAGAAGGTCGTAGGTGGTTCCACCACCTGCGCTTTCTTCTGCCAACACCACTTGTGCCAGGCCGGGTGTGATGGACGGCAGCTGGTGCTTAAGACCCCAGGGTCTGGTCTGGGGACACCGGGGCAGCTCTGCGCCCCAGCGCGGTGCTGCCTTCCGGGCCTGGCCGGGGAGGGACGACGCGGACTCCCAGGAGCTCCGCGGGCCCCTCCTTCCCGCTTCCGCGCCTGGCTCCGGCCTCCCCCCCCACCCCCTGTTAGCCTCTGCCTCAGCTTCCGGGGGCACCCGGGGCTCTGCCTACCTCAGCTGGCAGCGGCAGCGCAAGCTTCCCGTTTGGAGTGTCGCCCTCGGGTGAGATCTCCCTTATTCCCTGGAAGGGCCAGGTTTCCCGAGAGCCTCCTCCCTCCCTCAGGTAGCCTCCTTCCTGCGCCCCCTGACAGGCCTCCACCTGGGACTGGCCTCCGGGCTGGGCCTGAAGCCCACTGACGTGTAGGCCAGGGAGGGCTGCAGAGGAGGCTGGGGAAGGACCTGGGGCCCAAGGGTGCAGCCTGAGCTGTCTCACTTGGGGAGGGGCGGAGCCCCTCGCGAGAACAACTGCTGGGCGAGGGCCTGGAGAGCAGGTCAGGCCAGGTCCTGACAACCGGGCAGCTGGGCCAAGCCCACAAGCGAGGAGCTAGGAGAGGGGCCCGGCTAGGCAGGAGGGAATGAGGGCCGGCTGGCTGTGCTCCTCCAGCCGCCTGGCCTCAGGGACTTGTGGGCTTTCCTGCCTCCATCCACACCTTGCTGTCTGCTCTCTCTGCACCTTTCCACCTGCTTGTCCCCTTCTCCCAGCTTCTGAGCTGCCTGGCTTTGAACCAGGTCACCTCCACTTCATCTCCTGCTGGTAGCAGGACCTCCTTGCTTTGCCCCTTCCTTTGTTGTCCCCGCCCTGCCCCCACATTTCTCCCTCAGCTTCCTTTATTTGGCCTTGCCAGGCCCCAGCAGGAAGCCCGCCTTCAGCCTGGGCACCAGGAGGGATGACAACAGTCTTGCTGGAAATGCTTCATTCATTTGACTGCACTTATGAACACACGTGCTTCCATTCACTCCCACGTTTCGGGTCCTCATGCATTTGTTCATTGATTCATTCTCTGAGTGCTTGATGACCATCTGCTATGTTCAAGGCTCTGAGTATTTAGTGAGAGGGTGAGATACTCCCATAAATCTATCCCATCCCTGCTGCTAGCTCGATCAAGGTAAAAAACGTGGGCGGGGGGGGGGCGGTTAGCACAGATCGGCTGAATTTAAGAGAAATTTAAGAGATCAAGGGCTGTGGTGTGTGTGTGTGTGTGTGTGTGTGTGTGTGTGTGTCTGTGTGTGTGTGAATGCCACTTAGGAGGGGCCAGAAGGCTTCCTGGAGGTGGTGAGGTTTCAGCCCAACCTTGGTGTCTGGCAGGTTTGGGTATAGTTACCAGACTCTTCACTACTCTGGGGACCACGGGTGGAAGAACAGCAGGGACGAAGGAAGTGGTGAAGTTCATCACTTGAGCTCATCACGTGAGAGGATTAGGAGGGAGGCCAGGGCTGAGTGGAGGATGGCTCTGCCAGCCGTCATAGGCCAGGCCCAGCCTCATTCTGAGTGACCCAGAGCCACAGTCACAGGGTGAGCGCAGTGAAGTCAGGCAGCCTGTGGACGCACTCTTCAGTCCTGAGGTCTGTGAGTGGAGGCTGGGATGTGGGGGCGGTGCGGGTCTGGCCTAAGGAGGGGTCAGCTAGGACAGCCCTGAAAGTGGGAGCTGGAGTGGAGGATGTCTGAGGTCCCCTCCTGCTCAGACAAGCTGTGGGCCCATCTGGGAATTTTAGGGGTCCAGTGAAGGAATTTCTGCAGTTGGCTGTCTCTTCACTCATTTGTCTCCTCATTTGCCCCTGCCTTCCATCCATCCCCTTGTCATTGCACCGTCGCTCTGGGCAGGCTCTGTGTTGGGGACTCGAGTGACTCGGATGAGGTTCCTGCGGGGAGGATGGGCCCGTGTCAGATGGTGGCGAGCCAGCCACACTGTGGGGCACAGATGGAGACTGTCTCATTGTGTTTTGTCACTGGGTGCAGAGGTAGAGTTGAGATGCGGACCTGAAGAATTGACACACACACCTGTGCTCCAGCTCAGAAGGCCAGGTCAGTGGGGCAGGATGAGGAAGGGTGCAGTATGGGAAAAGGAGAGTGTGCTAGAGAAGATGCACTGGCTTCACGGGGTTTGCAGGGCAGGCTTTCTGCAGAAGGCTCCCTAGAGGACCTGGTGTTCATGCTGGTAGCACACAAGCTCTTTCCACTCTAGAAATGAGCCTGCTGGAAAACCGGGTGTGGTGGCACACACCTGTAAACCTGGCTTCAAACATACCTTTAAGGCCACCATCATTTGTGATCTCAAGCAGTTGATCCTTTTCTAGCACAGACAAAGTTGATTCACCTGACTTATTCACAAATGGGTTGTGGATCTATTCCTTCCCAGTTTAGGGTTATTTTGTGGTTGGGGAGTAACACTCAAACTCTTTTCAAAGCTGAGATAGGTGATCATGCACCAGCTGGGACAAAGAGGACCCTGGCTCAGTCTCTTTCAAAATCTCTGCTAATATTTGAAGCATGTAAAACCAACCAACCAACCCGGTGTTCACTCATCACTCGTATAATTCCAGTTAAGCTTTGAATATAGCCATTTTATTTGCTGACTTGAACACAGTTGTCATTCTCCCCTGAAACAACATATTGAGTTCACTGAGCAGGTAGAATATGTCACAAAAGGGCTGGGGATGTAGCTCAGTGGCACAGTGCCTGCCTGGCAAGTGTGAGGTCCTGAGTTCGATTACCAGTACCAAATATATATATATGTAAAGAATATGTCACACAAGTAAGCAAGTTTTGTGACCCATTCTGTATCACTGAGATGTATTGCTTGTGGACACTGTTTTTCTATCTCTGGAGTGAACATTATGATCTCTAGGTACATCTATTTTCCTACAAATGACTCATGTTTATCCTTCTTTATGGCAGTGTAGTACTCCACTATGTGGAAATATTACATTTTCTTTATCCATTCATCTGTTGATGGACATATAGGCTGCTTCCAAGATTTGGCTATTATAAATTGTGTGGCTATAAATATGTGTATGGACATATCACTGTAATATGATCCCTTTAACTCTTTTGGGAAGGTACCTAAAAAGAGAATAGCTGGGTTGAATGAAATTCTTTAGAAAGCTATCTTGCTTTTGTGTGTTAGAGAAGACATGTTCTGCATCATCTCTTTGCAGGGTTGTGTGAACAGATGTGAGTTAAGGGCATGTACTTTAATGGGTTGATAATTTTAATCACATCTTGCTTAACATCTTTAAGTTCAGGTGACAGTTTTTGGCAAGCCAGCATTTCTCTATGATGACACAGGGTGTAGAGTCACACTGAGAAGCAACCTCTTTGATCCAAGTGGCGAAACCAGAATGCCATCCAGTTATGGCAGCTGCTCCATCTGTGTATATACAGACACAAAATGACCAGTTCAGTTTTCCTGATGTGTAATCATTGAAAGACTTGAAGAGTTCTGTAGCTGTGGTGTTGGTTGGCAACAAAAGTGCACATAATATATCCTCATGCACATCCTCCTGAAAAACATGTCTCACAGAAACAAGCATCGTTGCCTTGGTAGAATTAGTAGAATTGACAACCTGGATTGTGTATCACAGCACTGCATTAATCCTCTCCAACAGTTGTGCCTAAATATCCTCTACTGTTTCATCAATTCTAGTCATGGTGCTAGCGGAAAGAGGATCACATGCCACTCTTTGAACTGCAGCCTCTCCTAAAATTTCACAGATGTCCTTAGCAGCAGCCAGGATCAACTCTTCACCAGTAGTGAAGGGCTCCTTAGCTTTAGCAATGTGGTCAGCCACTAAGAATGATGCTGTCAGTGCAGACACATTGGATGAAGTGATGACCATCAGTGATTATTTCTGTTCTTTGTGTTCACATGTTTTTCCTTTGAAAAACTCCAAAGGCTTGTCTTTTAATGCAGGGTGCTTGGTCTTCACATGGCAAATCAGTTTTGAAGGTTTCATGGCTTCTGTGGATAGTTGGTCACCACATATTATATAAATCAGGCTTGGGGAATGTAAATTACCTATTACAATGAACCATGATTTAAGTAGGACTCCTGGTATTTTCTTTTTTTTTTTGGTACCGGGGATCGAACTCGGATCCTTCCGCTTGCAAGGCAGGCGGCAGAACCACTGAGCTAAATCCCCGGCCCTCTGGTATTTTCTTTTAAATGCTTGATATTTTCTTTTTGTTGCCATCTTTGAGTCTTCTGCTGTTTCATCCTTGGGCCTTTCCCCCCTTTAAAGAAGCTCTCCATGGGCCAAGGATTTAGTTCAGTGGTTCTGCTGCCTTCCTTGCAAGCCCAAGGACCCGAGTTTGATCCCCGGTACCAAAAAAATAAAAAGAAGCTCTCTAGGGATGTTTGTTTTTTTACTCATTTTGGCCAGGACTAGCTTGTGGGCTTACCAAAGCTATGACTGAGACAAATGTGCATTGTGGGAAAGAGACATGGATGGAGGTGGTAAATAAAATAATGTGTAGGCCACATGTGAACTAAAATAAATTTTGGATTCTGACTTAAAGCCTGCCACCAGATGCAGCTGCTCAATGAAAGCACATCAACTCACTTGTCACTATAAAACCTGTCACAAGATGCAACTCAATTGTCACTTGCAACTCACTAATAGGTTTTTTTTTTTAACGTACCAGGGATCAAATTTGGGACCTTGTGCTTGCAAGGGAGGCGACAGAACCACTGAGCTAAATCCCTGGCCCCTGATAGGGTTTTGATATGAGTCTGTAAGCAATTGATTTCTTTTTCTATTTTTTTTGAGGGGGTACCAGGGATCGAACTTGGGTCCTTGCGCTTGTGCAGCAGGTGGCGAAACCACTGAGGTAAATCCCCATCCCCAGAAATTGATTTCTTATGGTCTCTGTGCAGTCAGGCCTCTCTGTGATGTTCATCTATATTTGCAGCTGCTCCCCAGGACTAACATCACCGCCTCAGATCATCTCAGATCATCAGGCATTAGATTCTCCAAAAGAGCTCACACAGCCTAGATCCGTTGCATGTGCAGTTCACAGTAGGGCTTGGGCTCTTATGAGGGTCTAGTGATGCACTGATCTGACAGGTGATGGAACTCAGGTGGTAAAGTGAGTGATGGGGAGTGGCTGTAAATACAGATGAAGCTTCGCTTGCTTGCCCACTGCTCACATGTGTCATAATACCGATTTTTGCTTTGTAGAAAAATAATAATCATAGCATCTTTTTTTTCAGTGAAGCCTAGAGGCAGAAATGCAGTGCTTTCACAGTGCTGGGCATGTGAAGAGGGATAAATGACAGGGTTATAATGACAGTGACCATAGTGGTAATGCTGCTGTTGCTGCTGCTGCTAGTGATACACTGTTAAGTTCTGTCCTTAAAATCTCTAGGCTTCCTGCTTCCAAACTGTGACTGGGGACGGCTGACCTAGCCCACAGGCTAGGACCCGCAGCTGGGCCAGGAGCTTCAGCAACACTGGGGATCTTGGGTCATACTTCACCTCTGCTGAACCAGAAACTCTGGGGATGGGACTCAGCAGCCTATGCTTTAAGAAGCCACCCAGGTGGCTGAAATTTGGGCCCTTCCAGAACTATGATTCATCCACATGTGTTTTATGCCTCTTGAATTGAAAACCCTCATTTTTGGACGTAGAGATGAGTCAGGTGTGGTTCCAGCCCATAGGGGGCTCCAGGTGACCTAGAGCGGGGAGGCAGACATCCAGGGAAATACTCTTTGTATAACAGACACTACAGTGCTGCTGAGGCAGGGAGGCGGAAACGGGTTCTGTAATAAACAACACAGAAAGGGCTGGAGGGGCCTCTGGGGAAGATCTGGCCCTTTGTCTCTGGTTCTTGACAGCAGGATCAATTCAGCCATGTTTTAGGTCATCTCCTGAATCTAACTGGGGCATCTCATTTTAAACCCTGTGGGGTCGGGTGAACAGGGCTCTGGACTTGCGGTCAGGAGTGGTGACTCTAGACAGCCTCCTCCTGTGGGTCCTTGGGGGACTCGGTTGGCATTCCTGGGCCTCCCCTGTCCAACTCAAAGCTGGGGTGCTGGGTGACACGTGGCGCTGTGCAGGAGCACAGGCTGGGGCCCGAGCTTTCTGGGTTTCCATTGCTTCCTCTGCATCCAGGGGGCCTGAAATTGCCCCAGCTGCTGCCTGTCAAGGTATCTTGGGGACAGGGTGATGGGGGACAGGAGCTGTCCCTTCACTGGGTTGGTTTTCTTGCCAGTCCAGGAGGACTCATGCCACCTCGACTGGGCCTCACGTGGCCTTTGTCATGTTGCGCATGTTCATCATTTTTAGAGGCTCCTTGATGCCCAAGCCCTATTCGGTTCCTGTTAGGCCCTGTACCTCACCCCTTTCCTCAGCCTCTCCAAACCTCCTCAGTCACCTGGGTTGCCCCACCCTTGGGTACAGGTAGGGCATCTTGGTGTCTTTCAGGCTTAACTTCAATGTTGCAGTTGTGGACGCAGAACTGCTGACAGATGACCACCTCTGTGCAGGCAAGACCTGAGCTCACTTTACTGTCCTTGACTCCTACAGCACGGAATCTCAGAGACAGGAAGGGACCTGCCCACAGGCACACGGCACAGTGATGAAAGAACTGGGTTCAGAACCTGGGCCTTGTAGGCAGGACGTGCCCCGAGGGAATGTTGTTAAATCTATGGTGAATGAACCGGAGCAGCAGCGGGGACAGAGAGGAGGGAGAGGCCTCAGAGCTAAGGAGATCTGTTCCTCTCTCCTCTGTGCTCTCTGGGGTGGGAGGACATCACCTCCCCTGCCCAGGATCCTCCCCCAGGGCATGGGACAAGGCCCAGCTCACAGATGGGCTTTGCTGTTCTTACGGGGTGCTTGCTCTTACTCCCTACCCATCTCCTTTGCTGGGACCTTTCCCCACCCCTTCCCTTTCCCACCATACACTTGCCATGCTGTCAGAGTCCAGTGTGAGTGTCAGGGCCTCCTCTTCAAGCCTCTTGCAGAAGCAGGAGGGAGAAGGGAAATCCTGGTGGTCCCTCAGCCAGTGGTGCTACGGGAGGCTGAATCCTGCATGGCCGTCAGGGTGCCATGTGGCAGGTGCCACTTTAGAAGAATTACCTTGCCTATTTTAAGGGAGTGGGAGTATGCCCTGTCTGCGGCCAGCTGTTGCAGGACGCCAGCAGGGTGCTATGGTGCAACAGTGGGCGGTGGGCCGGGCCACTCCCGAGGGTGAAGAGTTCTAGCAGGTGGGTCTGGTGTCTCTCCAGGAGGCTGCTGGCAGCTTGCTGTGTTCTAGCCTGACCGCTTGTGGACGGATGGACTCCAGGCCTCTAGGGGCATCCCAGAGCCGAACCCAGTTGGGAGAGGGAGGTGGCTAGAAGTGGGGTGAGAAAAAGTGAGTCGGACCGGGTGCCCGGGACAAGGGCACTGTGCCCCTGCCGTGGCTGTGTACCAACTGGCTGCCCCTAGGAGACTTCCGTGAAGCGTTCCTGGGCTTCAGGAGAAGGGGGTCAGAGGGCTGTCTGCCGAGAGGCCTGGCAGGGGCAGGCTATAACAGCTGGCTAGGGAGGGCGGGAGCAGCTGTGGCTGGAGGAGGAGCCGTGCATGGAGAGGCAGCCAGCCAGCCAGCTGCATTTGGAGCCAGAGTGCCTGCAGGCTGTGGTTCAGGTGACCAGCCTTTGTCTCCGGAGCCTGGTGGGACACTGCGATGATCCAGAATGTGGGGAGCCACCTGCGGAGGGTATGGACAGTGGGGTTCGGGAGGCACAGGGAGGGCAGGAAGGGCTGGGGGCCTAGGAAGACGCTGATGCGTCCCCTTTAAGTCAGAAGTTCTGCATCCTCTGTCTCACTTTTCACAGGCCATTTTCTAGTTCTCTTTGGGGAGAGAACTTGTGGAATCTCTAGGCTGCTTAATCATAGACAATGTTCCCTAAACAAGCACCAAGGGCCAGTAGACGCTCTGGGGGGGCTGTGTGAAGGGAGCCACTTGCAGCCGTTCTGGGAATCTGGCTGGGAAGCATTTCTCTGTCTGGCTCAGGTCTGTGTGTGCCAGTCTCTCTCTGTTGCCATCTGAGCTCAGGGCTTTGAGGTGTTTTACACTCATGGCTCCAAGGCCACAGAGCTGGTGGAAGGGCAGAGCAAGATGTGTGTGTGTGCATGTGTGAATGACAGGGTTTCAGGGTGAAGACAGAGAGCAGGCGCAGGACCACGTGAGGGACCGGCCATGTGGAAAAGCTTCCTGGGAAGTGACCTTGGAGAGCACTTTTCCCTGGAACCTTCTCACAGGGACTTTGGAGCTGAGATTAGGTTCCAAGGACAGAGACAGATCCAAGGGCTTGGTGGCACCTGCTAGGGCCTTTGACCTGGTACATGGAGAAGGCTCAGGCCAGGCCAGAGGGCTTGTGAGGGCACAGAGCGGCTGTCTGCTGAGGATGTTGGCAGCAACAGCCTTTTTATTTTTTTATTTTTTTGGTACCGGGGATAGAAGTCGGGTCCTTGCGCTTGCACAGCAGGCGACGAAACCACTGAGCTAAATCCCCGGCCCTGCAACAGCCTTTTAAAAGGGGGCTGGGCACCATCCCTGCCTGGCAAGGACCTGCCCCAAGGTCCTAATTTCGATTCCCAGTGCCGGAGAAGGGGAGTGCTGGGGCAAGTAGAGAGAGGCTGTATCAGCCCCCCCATCTGCACAGCCAGCCCTCAACTCCCATCCTCACTGACCCATGCTGTGCCCCCTTCAACAGGCGAGTGTGGCTCGTCTCCAACTTCAGTATGACCTTCACATGCCTTATGTGACGCCAAAGGACCTTGGCGATCTGACTCCCTTCCCTGCCTCCCTCCTCATCCCCCGTCCTCACCCCTCCTAGTTCTCTGCTGCAGGAGCACGGAACTGCTTTCTACAGCCTTACGCATGGCCGTGCCTTCTCCTCCCCGTGATTTTACCTGCTGTGGCCTCTGCCAGAGTTATCCCAGCCTCCCTGCACCTCCTCTGACTTATCTCCCTGACAAGTTCCCCAGAGCCCCCCAATTCAGCTTGGGTGCTGCCCTTGCTGGAAAGCCCAGTGCTCTGGGTGGAACTGTGCTTGACCTGCACACCGAAGCTCCCGCCAGCCAGCGGGCTCCTTGAGGCTGCTCTTGGTGTACCTGGCACTGGGCTGGGCCTGGGCAGTGTCCTGGGCATGCTTAGCGAATGAACGAGAGCAGGCAGCTTTTCAGGCTGGCCCAGGGTGGGATCTGAGCAGCAGGGCCTCTCGCTCCTGTCCCCTGAGCCCAGGGTAGAGTGTGTCCTAGATGGAGGGCAGCCGGGTCTTCTCCCCAGCTCTGTGTTATCTAAAGGACTTCTTTCCTGGCGGGTACAAGATGTGTCATTAGCACCATCTTCCAGGGACAGCAGCATTAGCAAAGCCAAACTCATTCGGTTCTCTATGAGGTGGGACACGTATTACCGATAAGGAATCTGAGGCTCAATGAGGTTGAGTGACGTCCCAAGATCTCGCTGTTAAGTGCAGAGCTGGGATTTGAACTCAGTGGTCCTGGCTCCCGAGTCTGGGCTCTTAAGGGACCAGAGGCTCTGCCAGATGGAGGCTGGAAGTGGCATCCGACCCACATGCCCTGACTCTGTGCTCCGCCTGTGTCCAGAGTGAGTCGGGAGTGGGGGTGGGCATCTGATGTGGAAACTGGGCACACAAGGACAGGGACCTCGTGTTGGCTAAAAGCACTCTGGCCTTGACTGCCACCTTTGAACTATTGCCTTGTTGGCAAGTCTTGGATTCCCTAGCTTCTTCTTGAGTTCCCTTCACTCTGGTATACAGGAGAGTTTGGGAATATTTTGTGGCTTGGAACCGAAGCACCTTTTAATAAAAAGCAAACTAGGGCTGGGGATTTAGCTTAGTGATTCTGCTGCCTGCCTCGCAAGCGGAAGGTCCCGAGTTCAATCCCCAATAGCAAAAATAAATAAAATAAAATAAAATAAAAAGCAAACTAGCAAATAAATTAGAAACAAACAAACAAATACATAAAATCCCTCACCAAACTATCTTCACTGGGAACTAAAGAAGCCAGGTCAAACTGGGAACAAAGAGGTCTCCGATGATTCTTGAGCCCCACTCTACTTGGTGTGGGGCTTTTTCTGGCGTCCTGAGGGAGTGTAGGCAGTGAGCACTGGAGTCAGGTGGTTCGGATTCCTGCTCACTGCTGGGTGCCCAGCAAGCACCCGGCTCATGAGTGAGTGCGGGGTCCTAACTTGCTGCCCAGCCGGGGCGGGGGGCAGCAGAGGTGCTGGGTGCTGACTCAGGGCTGCCAGAAGGCCTCTCTGTCCAGTCTCAGTCTTTGCTTCTTTCGGCAGAGCGCTCATCTCCTTTCCCCACCCAAGTGGGCTGGCGGGGGCCTGTGTTGCCCCACAGGAGACTGCCAGGCTCGGGAGGTCTGGAACACTCTGCCCACCTTCAGGTCTAGCCAGGCCCAGCTCAGCTCTCAGTGGGGTCAGGGGCTTTTCCCAGTGCAGAAACAGTGACAAGAGGACTGTTTGTCCTAGTCATCCCGAGATGCCACGGGCCCAGGGAGTGCTGCTGGCCGGGCAATGAGAGGTCAGACACGGCTGTGGCCACTGGTGCTCACACTCACAGATGCTGTGCTGCTCTCCAGACTCCTAGTGTGATCCCAGCACTTCACCTTGAACCTGAGGACAGATGGAGGGGCTTCTCCCACCGTCAACATCCCCAGCCCCATTAGGGGTCAAGCCCAGTGTGGGGAAGGTTGAAGGTCTAGTGTTTGGGTTACAGTCTTACATTAACTCCAGTACTCAGTCAGGTGCTCCGCTCTGGGTGCTTGGTGACTCTGGAGTCCCCCACTTTGACACAGGAGGCTCTGAAATTTGTGAAGGGTTTACGTGCCACCTTGAGGGGCCTGACAGCATCTGCTCGAGGCTCTGGCTGCATGGTGGAGGAGAAACCTATAGATGTAAAGCGATGAGAGAGCCACGTGCCCATCATACAGTAGGACTCGAAAACCACAGAATGGAGACATGACCACAGGGGTGGTTGGGTTGAGCGAGACTCAAACATTTCGCATTGGTCTGCTCAGGAGCTGCTCGCAGCTGCTGTTTTGCCCCTGGGCAGACCTGTTGGAGGACTCTTCATCCTTCAAAACCTAGCTCAGCCTTTGCTTCCCCTCTGAGTTTCCTCCTCTCTGGCCTCAGAGTCCACAACCTCTCCTGAGGAGGTTGCACCCTTTCCACTCATTCCCTCCACAGGTGCTTACTGAGGACTCACAGGTGGCAGGGACTGAGTATGCTGTGGCCCGTGACCAAGTGGAGCTGACAGTTGGAAGGGAGAGATGGCGAGGAAGGCAGTGAAATAAATAATAATGGGAGTCTGCAGTAAGTGCTGTCAATAGTGCCGTGTAAGTGCCTGCCATGTGCCAAGCATGTGCCAACTCTTGTTCCTCATAACAACTCTGTGAGGCAGATGGTGTCATTGTGGCTATATTAAGGAGAAACTGAGGCAGACAGGTGACTTTCCCAAGGTCACACAGCTAATAAGCAGCACTGTGGAGCTTAAACTCAGGCTGTGTGGAGAGAGGGACCTGTGAGAGAGCAGTGATCTAGTGGCGGAGAAGAAGGGAGCCATGGGAGCTCTAGGGGAGGAGCATTCCCACCACAGCGACCAGGCTGTGTGGTTCTCCAAGCTACTGAATGGAGCCCATGTGGCTTGGAGAGGCGTGAGCTGGGCCAGAACAGCTTCGAGAGGCTGAGCTGAGGCTGCAGGGGCTGCAACTGAGGTTCTGGGCTTTGTAGACTGAATCTGGATTTGGAGGACTCTGGGCTCTGCTGTCTGTGAGCTCCTTGGGGGTGCCGTGGTTCCCAGGCTTGGTGCATGGTGTGCAGTCCCTGAAGGCTGAGCTCAGCGACCCAGGAAGCACATCATGCTGCCTCCTCTTCTCTGTGTGGATAGCACAGTGAGGAGCCCAGTTGCCCTCCTGGGCTCCTCACAACAGGACTGGGAAGAGGACCAGCCCCCGAGGCAGATGTGCATGGAGACATGGGATGAGGTGCCTGGGCTCATGAGAGCTTCTCCAGCTCTTGTCTTAGCCAGGGAGACCTCTGGAACCCAGATGTGCATCCAGTGAATGGCCTCATCCCTCTGCCCAGCTTAGTACATTAACAGTGTGGGTTCAGGGTCCCAGGCTGTCTGAGCTGACCCTGCCATGCACGTCCCATGGTCTAGGGGAGGCTGCACCACCAGCCCTCATCTGTGCCTGTGCCAGCGGTGAGGGAGGCCATGCTGGGATCCTGGGGCCTCTGGAGAGCTGCCCAACACTGTGCTGGACAATAGGGGGGTCCAGAGCTCTGCTTCAGAGATGCGAGCTTGCTTTGCCTCTGGGACCACAGTGTCCCTGTCTACGAACCAGATCTGTATGTCCCAAAGATCTTGCCAGACCTTTGGCAGAATCAGAGACCCTGGAGGAGTAGAGCTTGCCTGTGGTTGGCTGTGGCAGTTGTTCCTTTTTCCATCTCATCTGGACTTGAGTTTCCTCAGCAGTTCAGTGGCAGGGGTGCTTGGTCAGATGAAAAGGTGAAAGTGAACTTTTCTGCCGAGGACCTACTAAGTGCCTGGCATATTTAAATACCCAAATAGCTTTGCAAACCTGCTAGTTTTCAGATGGCCTTACAGATAAGAAAACCAGGGGCCGGGATTTAGCTCAGTGGTTCCAGCGCCTGCCTCACAAATGCAAGGTCCCGAGTTCAACCCCCAGTACCAAAAAAAAAAAGAAAAGAAAAGAAAACCAAGCCTCTCTGAAGCAGTTAGAGCACTCGAAGTCTTGTCTGGCCCCAGGCTCCAGTTGGGCAGGGGCCCTGGGCACTGAGGTCCCTTGCTTTGTCTTGGCCTGACCTGGAGCCGAGGATCTCATGTCTTTTCCTTGTGCCTGCTCTGTCCAGTGGCTGCAGGGGACAGGTGGTGCTGCCAACTGGATCCTCTGCCAGCTCCCTGGCTGCAGGCCTGTGTGTCTCTGCCATTCCCAGAACAGCCTTCTTGCAGGTAAGGTGGCAGCAAGGCTGTGATGCAAAGGGCCAGAGTCTAGCACTTTGGGGACACAGGGATGAGTCACACCAGACCTGTCCTTAGGTGTCCCCAGGCAAATACAGAGATTGAGATGGGTAAACCAAGGATGGCAGCACAATGTGGCCAGATTTTGACGGAGGAAAGCCCCGAAGTGGCCCTCACCAGCCCTGGGAGGGTCAGGGTGAGGTCCTTGGAGGAGGTGATGGGTTAGCTGAGCCCCGAAAGCTTTTCTAGGTGAGGAAGCATGGTCTGGCCAGACTCCTGTGTGTGAGAGGTGAGCAAAACCCAGTTCCACAAGGAAATGGTGAGGGAATGTGGCAGCGACCCCTGGTGGAGGACACTCCGCCTGGCCTCCTTGGCCATCTGTATTTCCTGGCTGGTGCTTCCTTAGTGGTAAAAATCTGCCCTCTGCAAATTATACATTGTGAATGAACATTGTTATATCATTATGAATGAACTCGAATTAAAAAGCCTGTCCTTTGAGGAGGCAGGCAGCCCAGTGAGTAGGAACAGTGCCTCCTCTCCCTGGTGTGGAGCTCTGGGAGGGTCCTCCGGGTAACTCAGCATCAGCCCCCTTTCTTGTGCTGGAGAGATACTTGTCCCTCACAGGGCAAGGTGAGGAGGAATTGGTGTTGTGCACACAGAGCCACTCTAGAGCATCTATCAAGACCTGCCATGTCACGGCCACTGGGAAAACGGTCACGAGGCACTGGGACTCCAGAGAGCTGTGCTCACTTTAGGAAGGGTGGGACTGGCTTTGCGGGGTCCAGCTGTTAGGAAGCCAGGGAGGCATCACCTGAGCTCAGGTCTCTACTCCTTAGCACTGTGCTGCCTGTGAAGGCTGGAACTGGCTGCTATCGCCTGGGGTGTGGCCTGGCCCAGGCCGAAGGTCTGGGAGGAGAGTGGCCCTGGGGCCCTCCTCCGAAGCAGCTCTGTTTTCTGGCCACTCCAGGCTTGCAGAACCAGGTGGGTCCACATTTTTTCTCTTTGTTCCTTTGCAAGGGCATGGAGACCCAGCAGCCCTCTCTGCCTTCTCTCAGTGGGCAGCGGGAAGGAGCCACACTTGTATTCTTTTTTTTTTTTTTTTGGTACCAGGGATCGAACTCAGGAGTTTGTGCTTGCAAGGCAAGTATTGGAACCACTGAGCTAAATCCCCAGCCCAACACTTGTATTCTTGACTAGCTCTTCCCCAGCCTCAGGGGGTGTGGGGTCCCAGTGCAGAGTTGGACCAGGCTGGCTTTACACAGAGGAGACAGTGTGAAGAGATCCAGCAGCAGGCTACAGGCTTTGAGAGCCATGGCTTCCTGGTCAGGGAGGGGCCCAGGGGCAGGGGTGGGCACAGAGAGGAGACGAGACCAGGGGGTAAGGGACTCTGGGGCTGGGAAGGAGCCTCTCTGAAGAAAGCCAGAAGGGAAGGGCCCAGCCCTGCTTTCCAGCCCTACCCCGAGGGCCTCCTGGGACTCTGAGCTGGCCTGGTCCCCACCCTGCCCTTGCTTTTGAAGATAAAAGTGGAGCTTCTGGCATCAAGGCAGAGAGGTGTGTCTCCCCACTGCAGGAACAGGCTCCAGCTAGGCCAGCCGGGGAGTGGGAGGGACTTCTGAGGCCACTGGACTGGTACTCTGGATGGGGAGTGGCTGGCGGTGGTGATGGCGACACCTCCTAGCCCAGATAGGGCACTGGTCTGGATCACTTTCCCAGCCAGCTCTGTCCCATATTTCCCAGGACGCAGGGGAGCTGGGAGGCAAGGGACAGAGGGTCTGTCTCAGAAGTTCCATGGGGTGGTGACCTGACCTCACTCTGGCTGGCGCCTGGCCAGGCTCTGGAATTGGGAGAGCCCCAGTCCAGTCCCCTTTGCCTTTCACTGGCCAGGGCTGTATTGTGGGTGGGTGGGGGTCTTCCCTCGTTCCTTGACAAGTTTCTTTTTCCTCTTTTCCTCCTCTTCCTCCTTCTTTTCCCCTTCTCCTTCTTCTCCTTCTTCTTCAACTGCAGAAAAATTTTGTTAAAGGTAGGAAAGGAAACAGCCTCAGCAGAGTGAGTTTGGGTCAAGTAAAAGTAGGAAAACAAGTGCACCCTACAGTGTGAGAGTAGGCTATCATGAAGAGGCACAGTCGTTTCCTTTTCTTCATCTGTGAAATGAGGATTCCTGTTTCAGAGAAGAGGTGTGAGCTAAAGGACCCCTGGCCTGGCACAGGTGCACAATAAATGGCAACCATAGATTTCTGAAATGAATCTAAAAGAATTTTAAAAAGATCTTTCTGGGCAGCTTCTGTCCTGTGGGCAGCTCTCCTCGTTCATGGGAATGAGTTCCAGTTCTCCCAACATTTAGACAAACAAAGCCCCTCCCCTGTCCCCATGTCCAGCTGCTACTTGGTTTCTTTGATTCTTCTTCCCATAGGAACCTCTCAAAGTGTTTCTGTGGTGTCCACATCCACTTGCTGATCTCTCATCCTTTCCCTGTCACTGTGATTGGACTCCTCTCCATCCTTCCTGTTGTGGCTATGTTCAGATGTCCCCCAAAGCCTCATGCAGTCATAGGTGGGGCTTTTAGGAGGTGGCTGGATCTCAGTTGTATGTTTCTGGGATTGAGGAGGTGATGCTGGGACTGGTTTCTGGTACGTTGCTAGCATTAAGGAGGCCCCACCCTCAGTGTGAGAGGTGTGGGTAGCCTGGATAGGATACAAGGGACAGAAAGAGGGTCACTGCTTTTCACTTGCTACTTTGCTGCCTTCTGCCTGCCATGAACTGTTTCTCCTCTGCCATGCTTCCCTGCCTTGGAGCCAGCCAACTATGGATTGAAATCTCTACAAACTGAATTAAAATAAACTTTTCCTCCTTTAACTTTTGGTGTCAGGTATTTTGTCTCAGCCATGAGAAAAGTAACTAAAGCACCTCCCTTCCTTTGATCAAATCAGGGACAGCTTCTCTCCCCATCTGCCTTGACTGCTTGGTGGCCAGCAGTGCTCCTTCGGGAGACCCATTCTTTTCAGGGGCTCCTCCTGCCTGGCTGACTGCTCCCCCCCAGTCTCCTTGGCAGACTCCTCCTTCCTATGGAGCATGCAAATCTCTCTCTACCCTCTTTTCTGGGATGATGTCTGTTCTAGATTCTAGGGCTGCAGAGCCAGCTACCCTGAAACTTAGTGGCTTAGAACAACCACCGTTTGATGTCTAGTGATTTTGTGGGACAGGCGTTTGGGCCCAGCTTGCTTGGGCACTTCCTCCCCCTGGGGCACTGGTGGAGGTTACTTGGTGGTGGTGGTGGTGGGGTCCAAGATGGCGCCACTGGCACGGTGGTGGGGATGACTGCAAGGTTGGGCTTAGCTGGGACTGCTAATCAGAGCATGTACACGTGGCCTCTTCAGCGTGGCAGTCACAGGGGAGGAAGACTTCCCACAGTAAGAGCTCCAAAGGCCTCGCGGAAGCTACGTGTCCTCTTGTGACCAGAGATGACTCAGATACAGGGGCGGGGCTTGGGCTCTACCTCTCAGTGGGAATTGTAGCAAAAGCTGGGGGCCTTTAACCTACTACAAGGTCCCAGAGTTATGAGGGTCCTAGATACTCAGTATGTCTGTCTTCTCCTGGGCTGTACACTGGAACTCCTTGATACCTCTCTTAAACATTGACCAGCATCTCTCAAAGTCTTGATTCCATCCGTACTTATTTCTCCACCGGGCTCCCCCAGCTCAGTAGCCAGCACCACCATCCACCAGTCACTCAGTCCAGGCCTGGGCCTTCCCCTTATCTCAGCACCACAAGTTGGACCCCCCAACTCCACCCTCCGTCTGTCGTCTCTGATTGGCCCAGTGGACAGCACTGTGGACTCTCCCTGCCTCCCCCTCCCTCATCCTAAAGGCCACCTCCACCCAACAGCACTGGGATCTGAAATCCAGGTCAGGTCACCTCCCTTCCCGACAGCCTCTAAGCCTTCCTCTCACTTGCTGGAAAATCCAGACTCCTCAGTGTCCTACCTGGTCCCCCAGAATTTCCCCCCAACACCTTCTCTTCCTCTGCTGGCCTTTGCTCCCACCCTCTTGGGAGTTGGCACCCTCGGTTTCCATGCCTGCTACCCTGTAACCCCAGGTCCTTGTACAAGTGCCCCTTATCATCCATCCAGATCTTGGCCTGGAAGCCTCCTTCTTTATGCCACACTATACAAGTTCCTCCCACCCGCGGCCTTCTCTGGAGCACAGCCCCTGTTTTTTCTTTCTGATAGCATTTTTCTTCCTCTAACATGATCTTGTTCCATTTGTTTATTGTCCACCCATGAGCAAAGAGACTGTCCTGTCCCATGCTGTGTTCCCAGGCCTTGAAGGAATGCAGGATACTCACTGATCCCCAGCTGGGGCGGGGGTGGGGGGCTTTCTATCCTGTCCTGGATTTTAACCTCATTAGCTAGCACTCCTCTTGTCCTCTGGCCCAGGCAGCCCTCAGATCTGCAGCCAGGGATTGTCCCTCCTGGCCCTGGGCACTCCCTGCTCCTGGGCTCCCACCCTCTCACAGGGCCCCAGCTTGGGTTTCTCCTCCTGCCCTGAGTTGCTCCCCTAACAGGGGCCCTGCGCCCCACTCCCATCACAGCGGGAGGCCTTCTGCCTCCGGCCACCCACAGGGCTCTGCTTTGGTTTCAGCAGGATTGTTACTGTTGAGTTTATGGTCAGATGAAATCACACAACTGTTAGGCTAGTGCCACCCCAGCACGAAAACAACTTAAAAGTGATGGCAACAGAAACGGAAATGCTTAAATGCAGGCCGATGATTGAGGCTCTTCCATGTTGAGGGCTTTGTTTGCAGTTTGGATTAGGGCGTTTTGGGGTGGCCCTCGCTGACAGTTGTCTCTTCATTCAAACCATTTTGACCTAGTGTTGGATGGAGCCAGCAAAGGTGGTACCCACTGACGATGCCTCCTGGGTCAATTGCATGCATTTTTACCGAGCATGTACAATGTTCGGGATCAGTGCAGATTCAAAATATGCAGATATATCTGTTCCTCTTCCACACATGCCTTGTTCTCAGTAAACCCACATTGCATTGGTGATCACTGCCTTAGAGTCCAAGAATCCATCACCTCCTGAGGCGTGGACACCCATGGGAGGGGTGGCCTCTCGGAGAGTCGTAGACTCTGTCCTGTCCAACCTCGATTCCTGGCTGAGATGAAGCCAGGGTGGTAGACACATTTGGTGGGTGGACAGACCAGTGTCCACCTGGTGCGATGGGGAGGAGAGTGTCATGACTGGGGCAGACGGGCCCTGTCTGATCCTCCCTGCTCTGCAGAGGCCTGGCAGTCTTAGCGATGTCTTCTGCCCTGGGGCACCAGTGCAGATCCCTGGCTGGAAGGGAACAGACACCACCTGGCTTTTTAAGAACACAAAGAGCTGTGGTATTGGGTCAGGTCTGAGCACAGTCTCACTGAGTCCTGCCTGTGACTTTCCTGTCCCCATTTTTGGGTTCAGAGGGACTTCAGTAATGGCTTTGGGTTGTCCAGCCAAAGGGAGGGCCAGATGGGGTACAGTCTGAGCCTGCTGGGGCTTCCTGTGTTTTTTCTTTCTTCTTTTTCTCCACCCTCCTCATTTTTCCTCTTCGAACCTTTCTTGTGGGCTCAGATTCCTCTGAGACAGGGCATGAGACCTGGGTGTGGTGGGGCTAGGCCAGGGCAGGCCATTTTGCAGCCAGAGCGCCTGGGCTGAGGACAGCCCCCGGTGCACAGGGGTTGTGGTAAAGCATGGTTGGCCGCCTGGGCCCTGCTGTGCCTCTGCAACCCCCAGATTTGCCAGTTTAGGGCTGGGGTCCCCTTGCTAAGTCTTATTCTGAGACCTGCTTCCTTCCTGCACAGCAAGATAAATCACAGCCCCTATTTGCCCGCTCTGCTCTGCTTAGGAATGGTTTCTTGAACACTGGGGAGAAATAAGAAGTTGTTGTTTTGTGTAAAGGGAAGCTGGGGAAGGTGGGAGGGAGGAAGCTGAGGGGCAGGAGAGCTCTGTGGCTTTGAGGGTTGAGAGGGAGGGATATCCCAAGTGGGGAGGTGCTGCCTGGGAGCCTGGGGAAGGTGAGGACACTGTCCCTTAGCAGGAGGGGCCTGGAGAAGCAGATGGGGTCTTGAAGGGGCCACCAGGCTGCCAGCTTCCTGGGGCAGGAAGTCCCAGAGGCAGCCAGAATCCCACTGCTGGCTGAGTGTGGCTCAAGCTGGAGGAATGTGTGTGTGTGTGTGTGTGTGTGTGTGCGCGCGCGCGCGCGCGTGCGTGCAGTGGGGAGGTTTGGAGGGGGCCCCATTCCTGCCTCCCTCACTTCTCCCTCTGTGTGTGTGCGCGCACGTGTGTGTCCTCTCTTCTTGTTCTGCTCCTTACTAGCTTATTTTTTTCTTTCTCTCTTACTTCATCTTTTTTCTATCCTCCCTTTCCCCGCTCTCTTTCCTTTCTCTCGCCCTGACTCTTGCTGCTTCCTCTCTCTGTAACTGCTCTCTTCTCCTCCCTGTCCCTCTTGTTTGCCCTCCCTTTCTCTCCCTCACCCTCCTGCCCAAGCTTCAGTAAAGGAGGTGGCTGGCAGAACACAGGGCCTGGGCCCATTGCCTGGCTGCCTGTCGCCATGGTGACCCAAAGGCAGGGCCTGGCAGTCTTGGGGAGGGGAGGTGCAAAGGGTTCTGAACAGGAGGCCAGGTCTGTCCTTCAGGGCAAGCAAGTGCACGCTGTGGTAGCTAGGATTGCTGTGCTGTCTGGCTGACCCTGGGCTGCTCTCCCACTTTTGAGATCTGAGGATTGACGAAGAACAGTTACCGGCGCGTGGAGAGCTTGCAGCTTTCTCACTGGTGGTGGCAGTAGGACAGTGGCCCAGAAAGGGCCTAGACCCTGGGCACAGGGCACTGTGCACATCCTTGTTCCTGCTGAGCATACAAGGATGGAGGGGGAGCATCTTCGAGCCCCAGCTCTGGGAGTGAGTGTGGCCTGGCATGACCATGGCTGTCACGTGTACCCGGGAGGTGACAGTGGCTGTCCTGCCTGCAGCTGAGGGAGGCAGTTGGAGGAAAGTGACCAGGCAGCCTCAGCAGCTTCGAGTGGCACAAGGTGGAGTCTAAGTCTCCTCTCTGCCCTGTACGGCTGTGATTTCATGTGTGCAAATGCAGGTTGCTTACCCTTCCCCGGCCTCTGTTTCCCCATCTGTAAAATGGAAATCATAACATCCAGCTGGTAGGGCTGTGTGGGGATGAACAGAGATAGATGCCGGGAACTGCTCAGCATGGTGCTCGGCACATATTACATCAGTGATGGCACGTGTGCCATAGGTTCGCCACCCCTGGGTTACATAATCAATCCTGGAGGAGGCAACTGGTTTCCATCTCATCTGTGTGTTCCAGGTGACACCTTTTGATTTTATGGACTGAGGAAGCTGAGCCCAGAGAGGTTAAGCCCTTCCTCCTGACCCCAAGATTCCCGGAAGCTTCGGGCACAGCGCTCACCTGACACACAGGTGCAGGATGAGGGTGGAGGGTGAGGCCCTGGGCTCTCGCTCAGCTTCTCAGTCTTGGCCCTGTCCTGCTGGCCTCTGCTGAGCCCCTGCTGATGGGACAGCCTCTCCCCGGTCACCTCCTGTCCCGTGCCTGTCGCCCGGTACATCTGGCCCTGGCTTTGTGAGGCTGGCCCCACTCACTCAGGCTCATAGGCCAAGCAAGGCTGACTCCCTGACTCCCTCAACCTCTCCTAGGAGCTTTAATAACAGGAGGGCAGAGGCAGTGCCCGGAGGCTTGGCACAGCCCTTTGGCTGTGTTCCCCCCTTTGCGCCTCTGGACAATCCTGCTAAGTACTTGGGATTCTCATTTTACTGGTGAGGAAAGCAGGCCCACGGCAGGGGTGGGTGTTGAAGGAGTGACAACTGAGTGCGGGAGGGCTGAGCTGGGGTTCAGATGCAGCACGGTCTCCAGGACCCGCACTTCCCACCACGTCCCTTGTCTACATTTCCATTTCCCCAGGGGAGAAACAGGCTTTGGGGAAACAGGAGTCCCCGGCCAGCCAACTCCTGTGTGCCCTGAAATAATGCTCCCATAGCACTTCACAGGCAAGCAGCTGCCTTTGGTTTTAGGGATCACAGATAGGGCACTTGTCCTGTTCTTCCCCAGGACAAAACAACTTCTAGACAGCTTGCCCAAGGACTGTCTGGCTGTGAGCCTGTTTGCTTCACATGGTGGACAGGGAGCTCCCCTGTGCCTCAATTTCCCTAACCATACAACCAAGCAGATGTGTAAAGTCCAAGCCCTTCTCACTCAGGGTTCCAGGAAAAGGGCTGCAAGGTTGACAGAGTCTAGAGGCCTGCACTTGAGTCCTGGCTTATAGTCCAGGGCAGGGCACCGTGAGCAGGACTTAGGACCTCTGTCCACTGGGGTGCCCTGTCAATGACAGCACCTCAAATTTGCCCCCTGGTCAGATGAGATATGGTGGGATGGCGTTCAGGAGCGGCCCTCTCCATGGCTCTGCCCTGGGCAGCTCCTGGTGGACCATCAAAGTAGGTGTCAGGTTTCAGATGAGGTTATTTTTGCTCTTGGAGGGTGGAGGGAGGCAGGTGATGTTCTGGCTGTCTGTTCTAAAATGGGGTGAAGGGGCAGGGGTGGGAGTGAGGCCTCATGGCCTGCATTCTCCCTGCCTGTGTTGGAGACACGAGTGGCAATCAGGGACCCATGGAACAAATTCGTGCATTTGGTCCACAGCACACGGGACTCTGCTCCTGTGGGTACCAGGGCTGGAGAACTTCCGGAAAGCCGAGCCTTTATGGTTGGAAAGAGGCCATCTAGTTAGATGCTCCGCTTGACAGATCTGCCCAGCTCCTCAAACTTAGGCCAGAGCACTAAGAAACCCACCTTTCCAAAACTCCTACTGTGTGCCAGGCACCACCCTGGATGCCCCACTTTCTGCTCTCACCATCTCTTTTTTCTTAAAAATATAGCTGGTGTTGAAATTTTAATTTAATGTAAAGTAGCAGATTTACCTGATATTTGTCTAAAATGTTTTCTCTCAAGAATTAAAAAAAAACTTATCAAGGTAGAATGCACATGACATAGAATTAACTACAGTTCACTGATATTTGGTACGTTTGCAGTGTTTCCATCATTCCCAAGTAAAACCCTTAACTCAATAAACAGTTTTTCCACATTCCCCTATCCCCAGCCCTGTTTTACCCAACAGTCTGGTACCTGCTGCTGCCCATTTTTTTTTTTTTTTTTGGCCTCATTTACTAGGAACCTCAATGCCAAATGCAGTTCTCTATGGCAGGCCCTGCATTCCTACCATAATTCTCTCTGCCCTTATTTGGCTCCTCAGCTTGACTTGTTTACATTTCTGCTCGCAGTACGTGTCTGTCTTGTGTAGGCCCCTACAGAGCCTTTTGGGGGAAGCAGGTAGGGAATATACAGGAAGGAGAGCTTTGGAATGTCGACAGATGCCCTGCCTTGCCGGTGGGAGGGGCTGCCCTTGATGCCACTAGTCTCTGCCAGAGGCTGGGGAGGGGCTGGGCATCCAGTTTCACTGGCTCAACTCCTGAGGTTGGCTTGGCTCAGACAATGGGCCTTTCATGGGGCCTGGCCTGAGGTGGCTCCGAGGTGGGCCAGAGGCCTCCTATCCCCACCCCCTCGTGGGAATGCCTTCCAGCCCCCCAGCCCACAGCTTGGGAGAACAGGGGAGGGGAGGAGGATCCCCAGCTTTGTAGCCTCCTGCTCTGGGGTGCCCTGGGATCAATTGCTGGCTTTTTGAGTTTTCACAGAACCATCATAGAGCTGGTGAGGTCACGGGCTGGGTGCTGTGCAAACAGCCCAGTTCAGTTGCACATAGGTCTCTCCCAGCTGCGCTGCGGTGGGAAGCCCCCACCCGATTTAGAAAGCTAACATCAGCTGCAGGGTAGATGAGTGCTAGAAGCATTACACACTTCATCTCCTTCCATTTTATCCCCAAGCACACTTGGGAGTAGCTATTATTATCCCATTTTTACAGATGAGGAAAACTCAGGCCCACGGAGGTCGAACAGCCTGCCTTGGGTTGCATGGGTTACTTGGAACTGGACTTGAACCCAAGCCAGGCCGACCCCAGGCTCTGCACAGCCTGTTGTGGTGGCAATTTCTGAGCCCCCCGAGCCTGCCACTCCCTGCTGGGGCAGGTGTGTGGGTCTCCCTTGCACGGGGCCCACAGGCACTGTGGAGTCTGCTGGCCATCACTATGGTCCACGGCCTTCTCCAAGGAGGCTCCCAGGATCCTGGGGCCTCCCTGGCTGCTCCCCACCCCCATGCTGCCCCTCCAGTCTCCAGCCCTCCAGGATGCCCTGCACTCTCCACTGTTCCAGGTACCCGGCATTCATGCTTCCTGGGTGGCTGCTGTTCCCCCTCTGACTTTCCTTGTCCTTGGAGTCTCAGCCCCAAGGCCTCTAAGTCTTTAGTTGTCTCCTTTCTGTCTACCACGGGCGAGGTCCTTGTCTTGTGGGGGCTCGGGGGTGGTGCAGCTTGGTCAGTGCTGTCGTAGGGACAGTGAGGCTGCAGGACCCTGGGAAGCCCTAACCTTCCTTGACGAAGGTGGGGACAGGAAGATGAAAGGGAGGCACAGGGGCTCAGGGGGCAGATGAGACAGATGGAGGGATTCTGGCAAGAGCAGCGTCCAGAGAGCGAGAGTGAGAACAGTGCTCTGAGGAGGTACACGTGGGGCTCGAGGCAAGAGCTGCATTGGCTGGGCCTGGACCTAATAACAGTGGGGAGCCATCGAAGGCTCTTGAGCAGAGGAGGTGCTGGTGAGGATTGTTCTTTTTTTTGGTATGGGAGATCGAACTCGGGTCCTTGCGCTTGTGCAGCAGGCGGCAAAACCACTGAGCTAAATCCCTGGCCCCAAGGATTGTTCTTTATTAAGGTTTGTGTGGTCCTAAGGGTGGAGCAAAGAGTGAAGCCCATGGGAGGGGGCCGTGTGGACATGACCAGGTCCCTGGGCAAAGCAGGGCGTGCTAAGTGGTTGAGGCGATGGTTGAGGCTGTGGCTTTTTGTTTTGGAGCAACCCCGTGGTTCTGGCTGGAGCTGGGAGGAGATGGAATGGCTGGAGGCCGGAGGACATGCTGTGGGGTGTCCAGCCAGCACACAGGTCCTCAGCAGGGCAGGCAGAGGGTACTGTGAGCCATTAGGAGGTGGGGGGGGGTGAGGAAATCAAGGTGACGCCTGAAGTCAGAGAGCCCAGGAGCCCCGGCTCCCCTGGGGGGCGCCTACATGAAGGGACCCTGGATTGGCCTTTCCCTCGGTGACTGTCCCCAGCTGGGGCTGGACAGGTAGTCTCTCCTATTCTGATCCACCAGGGCCCACGGCATGCTCTGCTGGGGCCTCATGGGAATCATCCAATTTGGCCAGGTCTGCTGTGGCCTGGGGCCAGGGGCTGGCAGGGCTGCCCCCAGAGAGGGCACCTCTCTGCCCTCCAGAGCACTGGGCTGGCTCAGCTGCCTTGGCCCTCTGCTTTCTGGGGAGGAGTGGCCTCACTCTGGGGTCTCATTGGGCAGTCCTAGCCTCCTGCTGGCTGCCAGCCGGCCTTGGGCACAGTGCTCGGGAGCCCGAGGAAGGAGGAGGAGTCTGAGAGACTGTGTCCAGGCAGCTGGGCTGCTCTGCACCCCTGCCCCCTGCCTGTGCTCCAGCCCAGGGTTCTGAAGCTCTCCTTGGAGGGGCCAGTGACAGTGCTGACAGGTGACAGGGCTCTGCAGGGTTAGGCCTGGAATCCTGGGCCCAGGCAGGCCTGCGGTACCTTAGGGCCAGCTGTGTCTCAGAAAGGGAGGCCTTCTCAGGATCAGGCAGTCTTCAGGACAGGCTGGGCTCTGCACTCAGGCCAGCCTCTATTTGTCCCACTGCAAACTCTGGATGGGGCCCTACTGTGTGCCGGGTCCTTCTAGGCCTACTTTGTCTTTGTATTCTTGGCAGCTGGCCCAGAGCCCAGGGCAGCGGAGGTGCTTAGTGAAGGAAGAAAGGAAGGAGACAGGAATACTGCCTGCAGGCACATGGAGTCCATTGGGAAGCTGGGACTCTGCTTCCCAGTACAGGAAGCAGGTGGCTTTCAGGAGTGAGGGTGACGGAGGAGAAGCAGGAAGAGGACTGGAGCTCAGGCGTGCTGCCTGCTGGCCTAGGCCCTGTCCATCCTCAGTTTCCTCATCTGTAAGATGGGTTAACAGTCCTGGCCTTCCACCTTCCTTGTGAGGACCTGGGATGTGGGTATGGCCAAGTGGTCTCCCAGGGTGCATGTCCAGCCCACCCAGAACTCTGGATGCCTGCCCCTTTGTTCTGCCTACTCATCCTCTGCATCTTGCCTCCCATGTCTCCTTAGCTCTCCCCAGGGCTTCTTCCTGGACTATTTTTCCCAGAACTCCTGGCTTTGAGGGTTTGGGAAGAGTGTGGGTAAATGTGGCCTGCCTGTCTCCTCCCTCTCTGGCTCCCACACCCAGAAAGCCAACCACCCGCATCCACATCCAAGTGGGCCCCAGTGCACAGCCAGGCTGGAAATACTCTGCAGTAGTTGCTATGGCGACGGGTCCTGCTGCCTGGACTGAAGTGGCCTTCAAGCTGCCTACCAGAGCCTGAAAGCTGGGCAGCCTGGCACCCTGCTGGTCTCCATCCACGCTGAGAGCTCTGGGGCCATTGCTGTCTCTCCCCTTGGTGTCCAGTGCTGTTCCTGGTACCCAGCGGCTCTCAGGAATGGGCTGCAGTACCTCTGGGAATCTCAAGCAGTTCTGGGTCAGACAGGCCTGGTGCAAATCTTAGTGCAAATCCTAGTAGGGGTCCAGGACGTTGACCAAGTCACTGCAGTGTCTTTTGAGTTTTTAAGTTTTTATTGAACTGGCTGTGGGATCTTTTTGGGGCAATGGTCCAGAGGATGCAGACCCCGACAGGGGACCAGCACCACTCCCACCCTGCAGCCGGGTGGACTCGCTGCCTGGCCAGCTTGCCATTTGCTGTGGTATTGGAGGTGCAGGGTCCTGCCTCCTCCTCCTCTCTATCCCAGGAGGCCCTGCAGGTGGCCAGTGTGGTGGGCAGGAGCTCGGACTCTCAGCCAGGCCTCTGTACCGCAGTCTGGTTTTGCCACTTACCAGGGCCTCAATTTTCTCATCTGTAAGTTGAGAATTATGTACCTGTCTCAAGGGTTTGTTGTATGAATAAAATGGACTGAGAACATGTCAAGTGCTTAGAGGAATTTATGACACTTAAGTGTAGACATTGCCTGTGACTCATTGCCACCACACGGCTGGCCCTGGCTGTGAGAATTAGAACCCACGTGTCTGTCTTGAGTCCACAGTTAGAGTCAAAGGGCAGCCCAGAGAGAGGAGCAGTCAGGGGCCCCTGCTCTGCCTGGAGAAGCGCACCTCTCACGCAGGTGTTTGAGATCTTTCCCAGCTGGCAGCTGCTGCAGACCTGCCCCGGATGGGACCGCCGGGCAGTGGCTGCCCAGAGCCCTCCTGGACAAAGACCCATGTGGTGAGGATGCTAGTGCACCAGAGGTGCTCCTGCCTCTGCCCTCTGCAGCACCCGGAGGCAGGGAGGCCTATGCGGGACTGTGCCAGCACTGTCGCTGCTGCAGGCTCACTGGCCCTTGGGCTCCCTGCATGGAGGGGCTTTGCCTTCCTCCTTCCTTTCTTCCCTTCCCTCCTCTCCTTCCCCCCTCCCTTTCTCTCTTTCCCCTCCTTCCTTCCCTCCCTCCCTTCCTTTCTCTCTTTCTCTGGGTAGGTCTTGCTTTTTTTTTGGTACCAGGGATCGAACTTGGGTCCTTGCGCTTGAGCAGCAGGCGGCGAAACCACTGAGCTAAATCCCCAGCCCCTATAGTAACAAGTTTTACATTTATTAGACGTAGGAAAAGAGGCTCTGCAGAGGGAGTTTGGGCCAAGTAAAAGTAGGAAAAGAAGTACAAGGGGGATTGAGGGGAGGGAATGGGATAAAATAAAATAAAATTTATTAAAAAACAACAACCCAGAAGTACACCCTACAGTGTGAGGGTGGACCACCATGCCAGAGGACACAGTGGCGAAAACTCAATGCGGATGGTCTATGCCTCAGGCTGATGTTAGGTCTGGGTTGTCCAGGAAAACCTGCTCGAGTTCTTGTGAGAAGTCCACGTGTGTGCACGGCTTTGGGAACTGTTCTGCAGTGTGTCCCAGGGTTCTGTAATTAACAAGTCCTGCCTGCTTCCTCAGCCAGCTTTGCCACACCCTGGTCTCCTGCTTCATTTCCCCCTGAGAGACCAAATCCCCAGAATTCTTTGTGGGGTGCTGAGTGGAGGTCTTTGTCTTCATATAGCTACTTTCTGCTGGAAGGGGCTGTAGGCCCTAGCTCCTGGGGGTTATGTGCTCTCTCTCTTTCTTTTTTTTTTTCATTTTAATTTTTTTTCCTTAAATTCTTTTATTGGTACATTTTAGGTATACAATATGTTTACATTTATCATTGTGTGCTTGTACCTGTACATGATGTATCTTAGTTCTTATTTTTTCCCATTACCTGTGCACCCTTTACCCCCTCCACCCTTCCCTATTTCTTTTTTTATTATTATTCGATATTTTACATTGAAAATAGTCTTTTCAATTTCAAGCTAAACAATGAAATTTCATGAAAATGAAAAACCAAATTGGCAATCTAAAATGTCTGCTTGAATATAGGTAAGAATTTTTTCCAAAGGTTTGTTTTTTCTTGATTTAAGCAGGAAGAGATTAATTGGTAATCAGATACCCACAGAACCTTTGTTCTTTTACAAATTAAATTACCCTGATCGTAAAAACATCCAGGCTTCACTTAAGGCCCTTTCTTCATTGTATGAGTTCTCCTCATTTCCTCTTCTCTGGGGCTCTAATCATTGTGAATAACTTTTCATGTTTATTAAATGCTCAAGTAATGTCAGAAGAATCTTTAGAAATTAATTGTATTATATACAGGGGCATTAGTCAGCTTTCATGACTGTAACAAATACCAAATAAGTTGAGATAATCAGCTTATAAGGAAAAAAATAGAATCTTCTTTTTTTTGGTATCAGGAATCGAACTCAGGACCTTGTGCTTGTGAGGCAGGCGGCTGCAGCACTAAGCTAAATCCTCGGCCCTTATGTGTTCTCTTTTAGCTCGGTGTACTGTGGCTCATTGGCTGGTTTGAAGAAAAAGAAAATGGCCCCTTGAATTGAGCTTTTACTGGCTGTTCCTTTGTTCTGCTCAAGCCATGCATATGCCTCTAAATTACCTGAGTTTCAGCCGGGAAAAATGGGCCACGCAAGCCCCACCCCCATCCTCATGGTGGGACCCTAGGGAGCTGTTTCCGTTCCACGAGAGACCTTCCTGAGTCCCTCAGCGCCTCCTGGCTGGCTAGGCCAAATATGCTACTGGGTTTGGGATGCTGAGGTCTCCTAGAGGTGGTTTCTAGGTTCTTTCTGTCTTGAACAAAGCATTGGTTACGACAAGCACAAACGGTCACAAAGTTTTACATTTATTAAGAGTAGGAAAGGGGAGGTGGGGATTTAGCTCAGTGGTTTCTCCACCTGCTGCGCAAGCGCAAGGACCCAAGTTCAATCCCTGGTACCAAAAAAAAAAGTAGGAAAGGAAACAGGCTCTGCAGAGCAAGTTTGGGCCAAGTAAAAGTAGGAAAAGAAGTACACTCTACAGCGTGAGGGTGGGCACTATGCAAGAGAACACGGTGGCCCATTTTAAACATTAGTTTTATTTTTGCGGTACTGGGGATTGTACCCAGGGCCTTCACATTGAGCTGCATCCCCAGCCCTTTTTTATTTTTTATTTGGAGACAGTCTTGCTAAGTCATTAAATTGCCCAGGCTAGACTCAAACTTGTGATCCTCCTGCCTCAGTCTTCCAGAGTGCTGGGATTACAGGTGCTCACCACCATATCTGGCTCAATTTAAAATATATTGAAGTGTACAGTTCAGTGGCATTCAGTATATTCATGTTGAATGTGGGAACCATCACTGCTAACCATCTCCAGAACTTTCTCATCTTCCCGAACTGAAGCTCTGAACCCATTAAGCAGTAGCTCTCCATTCCCTCCTCCCCTTACCCTTGGCTATTACCACGCATTCTACTTTCTGACTGGATGCATCTGACTTCTCTAAATACCTCCCAAGAATGGAATCACACGTTTGTCCTTTTGCAACTGGCATGTCTTATTCACTTAGCATTCTGTCCTCAAGGTTCATCCATTCTGGGGCATGGTTAGAATTTCCTTCCTTTTTAAGGCCTAGGTGACATCCGATTACACTGTGTGTCACTCCCACATTTTGTAGAGACGGGTATCTTCAGGAATGGAGGTCCATCTGAAGCAAAACTAACGAGGGAGCCCCGAACCGAAGCGAGGAAGTAGATTCTCTGTCTTCTTCCCTCCTTTCCCTTCACCACCTTGGAGTTGTTACAGTTGTGGGCCAGAAGAAAACAAGGCCTAGGTGGGCCGGGGATTTAGCTCAGTGGTTATACCGCCTGTCTTGAAAGTGCAAGGACCCGAGTTCAATCCCCGGTACCAAAAAAAAAAAATGGAAAACAAGGCCTAGGTGACGTCCAGAGAGCCTCAGGCTCTGACATGGGCTGGAGGGTGGTGGCTCTGGGCTGCTGCTCCTCTCCTTCAGGCCCTGGGTCTCTAGTTGGGCAGAGCTCACCTCTGTGTCCCCATCTGCTCCCTAGAGCTTTGCCTCCGTGTTCTCAAACCGCACATCCCGGAAGTCGGTCTCCCGTGCCGGGGACGAGGATACCATGGCGAACAGCGAGGGTGACCGGAACCCCACGGAGGTGCAGATGAGCCAGCTGGTGCTGCCCTGCCATACCAACCTGCGCGGTGAGCTGAGCATCGGGCAGCTGCTCAAGTGGATTGACACCACGGCCTACCTGTCTGGTAAGGCCCTGGTCCAGGGCAGAGGGCTCCATTTTCAGAGATGTCACTGTACCCCTGGGTGCCACACTTGTTCCTCTTCCTGGCCTTTGCTCATCCTGGTCCACCTGCCTGAAGTGTCCTCAAAGTTTTTTAGTGGTCGGGGCAGCCTGGCCCTGTCCCCAGGCCCCACAGCCCCTGGTGCCTGGGCCACGCCCTGAGTCCCAGCTTCCCTGCAGCCTTAGACCTGGTGGCTTCAGGACTGGCTCGAAGGTGCCAAGCTGAGACCAGGGTTGGGCCGCCTGATGTTCTCCATTCTCCCATCTGAGCTGAGCTCATTTTGTTCCTTTGGTTGGAACAGTATTCTTACCAGTGTTCTCAGGGAGCTTGAAGGCTGCTGGGGTGGGGATGCAGGACACAAAAGTGACCCTACTGTCCCCCTGGACCATTGAAAGTCCTTAAACCAGCCTTGGGGATAGGGAAGGGTCTGCAGAGGGGCTCAGGGACCTGAGCAGGGTCCTGAAGGTGAGAGGGACTCAGGCAAGGAAGCTGGGTAAAGACTCTGGTGTCTGAGAAGACGGGACTAGGACAGCACGGTATGGTCGCTCATTCAGTCCACAGCTACTGATGAGGGTCTGCTGTGTGGCAGGCGGTGACAGTACAGCCATGAACAAGGCGGGCAAATCCCCCAGCCCTCGTGTAACTCACACCCTAGCTGAAAGGAAGGACAATAGACAGGTGGAACTGAGGTATAAAACACAGACCAGGGTGGCAGTGAAGGACCAGAAAGAAGGCAGGTGGGGGTGCCCTGGGCTTGGCAGCCAGACAAGTCCTTGAGGAGGTGGCATTTGACCAGAGGCCTGTGTGATGTGGGAGGCTGCTAACATCTGGCTTTCTTCTCCCGTTGCCAGCGGAGAGGCACGCGGGCTGCCCCTGTGTCACAGCCTCCATGGACGACATCTATTTTGAGCACACCATTAGGTGAGTGACCCCTCCTGCTCTGGCTCCTTCTGCTCTCTCCTCATAAGCCTGATCAGACTGTGCACTGCCTGGAGCCTGGCCTCTGAGAACAGAATGAGGGCAGCCTCTGGGGGCAGAGGTCTGCAGGTCTCTGAACAGCAGTGCTCTGGAGCTGACCCCTTCCTGGTGCCATGGGGTAGGGGGCTCCCTTAGCCAGGATGGGGCCAGAAAAGTTGCTTCAGGTTTGGAGTTGGACTTGCTGGAGTGCTGTGTGGCTTTGGGAAAGTCAGTCTCTGTCTCTGGGCCTTTGTTTTCAGACATTCTCTCTGGGTCACAGGACTTCAGGGAGACCTCCAGGCAGGTGCCATGGTGAGGCCAGAGCTGGAGGCTTGGACCAGTCAGCCTCTGTCCACCTACCTGCAGGTAGTGAAGGAGCTCATAGCAAAGCAGGCCTTTAGACCTGTTGAAGTTATTATTTTGTATGGCTATACTGGCTGGAAAGTGGTGCATATCTATAATCCCAGCATTCTAAGAGGCTAAGCTAGGAGTGGGAGGATTGCAAGTATGAGCCCAACCTGGGTAACGTGGGATTTAGCAAAAATAAATTAATAAATCTCTGTAGTTTAGTGGTAGGGCACTTTTCTAACATGTGTGAAGCCCTGGGTACTGAAAAAATGGAAAGAAAGAAAGAGAGAGAAAGAAAGAAAGAAAGAAAGAAAGAAAGAAAGAAAGAAAGAAAGAAGAAAGAGGGAGGGAAGGTCTTCATCACATTGCACGGAGCCTGGCTCCCATGGCTTTGCCCTCAGTACTGGTCCTACTTCTGGGGCGTGAGGCGCCCAGGACAGCACAGGCTGCAGCGAGTGTGCTCAGAGCTCTACCTCTGGGCCTGTCCCTAACTCACTTTCAGTACCTAGGCTATCAAGTGCCGAGGCTTATTCCGGACTGCCGGGTGCTCTGTGTCCTGGTTAAGGAGCGTGTGTGGTCGCAACCTGTCCTTACCTGGTCATCCTTCACTACGTACTTACTGTTAGGTGGGAATCTTTCCGCTTGGGGAGCAGTCTCTGTTCTAGGAGCTCCCGGGGCACAGGGGAGGCAGCTGGAGAAGCATCATTTCCACTCGGAGTGGGAAGCTGGGGCTGGGGCTGGAGCTGAGCATGTGCTCAGCAAGTGCGAGGCCCTGGGCTTGACTCCCAGCCCTGTACAACAGCAACCACAAAAAAGCAGGCAGTTCTACCCCAACAATGAGCTCTGACATATGAGTGCTTTCTCATCCTGTTCTAAGTACTTTTTTATTTTAAAATAGTTTCAGATTGACAAAAAAGGTTGTATCTCTAAAGACAGTAGAATTCCCATACACCCCACACTCACTTCCCTTTATTATTAACACCTTGCATCTAGAAGGTATCTTTGTGACAATTAATGAACCAGTGTTGATAGCTTGTTTGGAAGGCTTTTTTATACATGAACTTATTTAATCCTCTGAACATCACTGTAAAGTCAGAGCTAGAATCCTTGTTTTACAGAGGAGGAAACTGAGTTGCAAGAAGTGAGGTAGCTTGCTTAAGGTCAGCTAGTGGAGAACTGAGGATACCCTACTAGGAGCTAGTTTGGCCCCTGAGCTTTTGCTCTTAGCAAGTGGCCTACATTTCCCAAATATGTGGGGGTGGTCAATGGGATCTTCTTGGAGGAAGTTTGAGCTTGGTCCAGTACCGTCAGCTCTGTGCACAGTGACACTTTGGAGGCCTGTGGGGCCTTGTCTGGGTACCTTCCTTGGAGGAGCAGGGATTGAAAGGGCTGGGGGCACGTGGGTAATGCATGAACCTCTGGGAGCTCCCAGGGATGAAGGTGAGGCAGAGGAGGGGTGGGGAAGATCCTGGGAGAAGGGAAGGTCCGGAGGGGCCTGGCACACCTGTGGTTAGCTGGGGGATTTTGTTCATTTCTGCTCTTGTTGTTTAAAAATATTTCCCAGCTGGGATATGGTGGCTTAATCTCAGCATTCTGGGAATTTGAAGCAGGAAATTCACGAGTTCGAGTCCAGCCTGGGAAACTCAGTGATACCCTATTTCAAAATAAAAAATGAGAAAAGGCTGAGGATGTAGCTCAGTGGGAAGACCCTGGGGTCAACCCCCAGTACTACAAAAAAGCAAAACCAAAAAACAACAAGAACAACAACAGCAACAAAAAAAAATCACCAAATTTCTGAATGTATCTTAAGGACTACTAACTATTTAAAACCATTAACTTCCACAGCATCACCATGCCTAAAAAAATTAACAACATTTCTCACTGACATCAATATCTGGTCAGTTTTCAGATGCTCACACTGTCTTATGAGGTGGTTTTATTTTGTTTTGCTTTATAGTTATTGTTATTCCAATCAGAATGCAAATAAACTTGCAAGTCTACTGGTTGGTATGTCCAGATTAAAAAAAAAATCTACAGGTACTTCCCCTTTGCTACCCACCCCTTCTCTCCACTTAGTTGTTGAGGAGACATGGTCATTTTCCTCTTCCCCCAGACGGCTCTGTCTTCTGGGTTTTGCCTTAAGCATCACCGTGGCGTAGTTGAACATGTTCCTCTGTCCCTTGGGTGTGAATTGGTCACCAGGAGGGGCTTAGTTACTTTATGGGGTCAGGTTACTTTATGGAGTCATCTCTCTACATTGGGAGGAACACTTGGAAGCGTTGGGGAGCTGGAGGCTCATGGGGGTCCCTGAGGAGGCAGGGTGGTGATCAGTGTGGTCTGAGCCCTAGGAATGGAGGGCAGTCAGAAAAAGAAAGAAGCTCCACAGTCTGAATGGTTGTCTGCTTGGCTTTGGGGGCACTGGAGAGGAGGAGGGGAGAGGGAGCAATGTGTGGAAGAGTCATGCATTTCTCTTTTCGGACCATATCTCTCTTTTAGTGGTGCTGGGGATTGAACCTAGGGCCTTGTACATGCTAGGCAAGTGCTCTGCCACTGAGCTACCACCCAGATCTCTTTTAGTGCTATAGAAAATGAACTTTAATTTTTATGGTAGTCCCCCTTTATCTGCAGGATTGTGTTCTTTTTTTTTTGCAGTACCGAGGATTGAACTCAGGACCTTTTGCTTGCAAGGCAGGTGGCGGAACCACTGAGCTAAATCCCCAGCCCCTTATAGGATTGTGTTCTAAGACACTCAGTGGGTACCTGAGTCTGTGGATAGTATCAAACCCCATGCAGATGATGGGGTTTTTTTGTTTGTTTTGTTGGTACCAGGGATCGAACTCAGGTCCTTGCGCTTGAGCAGTAGGCGGCAAAACCACTAAGCTAAATCCCTGGCCCTAGATGATGTTTTTTCCTATACATGCAAAACTATGATAAAGTTTAAATTAGGCATAGGAAGATATTAACTACAATAGTTAATAGCAAAATAGAATAATTATAACAATATACTTTAATAAATGTTATTAAAACTTACAAATTTGGGGCCAGGGATTTAGCTCAGTGGTTCCGGCACCTACCTCGCAAGTGCAAGGTCCCGAGTTCGATCCCCGGTACCAAAAAACAAACAAAAACCTTACAAATTGCTTATTTCTGAAATTTTCCATTTAATATTTTCAGGCCACAGTTGATTGCAGCTAACTGAAACCAGAGATAAGGTGGGGAGACTGCTGTACTTTGAGGCACACCATAGAATTTCTTCTTTTTAATTTTTAATCATAACAACTTCCAGGGCCAAGGATTTAGCTCAGTAGTTATGCCACCTGCCTCGAAAGCATAAGGTCCCAAGTTCGATCCCTGGTACCAAAAAAAAAAAAAAAACAACTCCCAAGAAAGTCCAGTGAAATGGTGATCATTACTAAAAGCCAATAATTAACATTTTGCTAAATTTGCTTTATCTCTATATAGATAAAGACATTCTCTCTCTCTGATACTTTATTCCTCAGCATGTATCTCCTAAAGCACACCCTTTCTTTGCATCATAATCATGACTCCTGCTGAAAACATTCATAGCGATCAGCCAGCGTTGGCCAACATGAGCAAGTCTAACTCACTGAGCTCCTGTGGTTGGCTGGGCCTGGTACATGGCTGGGTCACGCTGCCTCACAACGGACACTTAGCAGCACGGGCAATAGTCGTGCATTCTCTACACTTTACACATGAAAAAACATGCAGAGAGGTGAAGGGATTGCCCCAGGGTCACATGGCACGGTGAGACGCAGTCAGGGTAGAGCCTGACGGAACCGAAGCCCGTGTGTGACCATGAGGCCCCTTGGAAGGAACCTTCCCAGTCTTGGGCAGGAGGCAGTAGTGTTATTTGAAGAATAAGAGTCACCACCATGTCCTCCATGCTTGTGAGCGTGAGCCGAGGTGCGGAGGTGAGAGGACTTCTCAGTGTCGCTCAGCCTCCTGGCCCTGCCCCCCACAGCCTTGGATACTCTGTGCTGCCTCTAGGTAGGCTAGGTGGCCTCATGGGGACAAATGCGGATGTGGGGGTCATCCCAGGGCGACAGGTTGAGTCAGAGAGTGTGGGGCTGGTAGACCACACAGTGAGTCTAGGATCCAGCTCTGCTGCTTTTGAGCTGGGGGCCTTGGACAGATGCCTTAACCTCTGATGCCCAGTCCTCCTAAACCTATCTGCCCAGCTTGTGGGGGGAGGCTCGATTGAGGTTGCGTGCCGTGCTAGACACGCAGCAGGTGCTCTCTCAGTGCCTCCATTCGCTGTCCACCTTCTCTCCATCCTTTGCATTCAGTGGACAGGGCAGGAGTCCTGAACTCAGCCGGCCCGGGGTATGGAGGACCCACCCTGGGTGATGTGCTAGGCCATGGGAGTCACAGTGGGCGAAGCACAGGGTCGCTTGGTCAGGGGTGCAGCTCGGGGGTAGAGTGCTTGGCTAGCGTGCCTGGGGCCCTGGGCTCATCCCCAGCACCATGAAAACAGCAGAACACTCCTGCTCTTCCCTGTGCAGCTTAGGACAGTGAGGGCCAGAGGCACGAGGCCGGGGGTGTCTCCTGAGTGGTACCGAAGGCAGGGGTGCAGCCTGAGGAGGCAAGGGGGAGGGGCAAGAAGCTCAGCCTTCACTGGACCAGCGGAGCAGGGAAGGAGGGAGAGAAGGGGGTGTGAGTAAAATCGGGCCACTGCGCTCACCCTCAGCTTCCCCCCCTGAGAAACGGGGTGCAGACCCTGTCTTGCTGGCTTGCTCGGAGGACTCGGTGACACTGCAGGTGTGACCATGCTCTGCGAGCCCTGAGGTCCCTTCCAGAGCCCTAGCAGAGGCTCTTGTCCCTCCCCTGTGCCCTCGGGAAGGCTCACCTCCTGCTTTCCTCTCCCCAGTGTCGGACAAGTGGTGAATATCAAGGCCAAGGTGAACCGGGCCTTCAACTCCAGCATGGAGGTGTGTGGGGGCCCCACGGGGTGGGGCTGGGCTGTCGTCTTCCTCCTTCCTACAGCCCCAGGCCTGGCGCATTCATGTCCAGGGCACTGCTTGGGGTAGCAGAGTCCTGAAAGGCTGGCGGGGCCAGGAGGAGCCAAAGATCTTCCTAACCACCATCCCACAGCACAGAGGGGAAATGGAGGCCCAGGAAGGGGCAGGGACTTGCCTCTGGTGTGGGCAGGGACTTGGGGGTCCGGCCCAGGTCCTGTCTCTAGCAGCAGGTGTCAGGGTAATGGAGGGAAGACGGCTGCTGGGTCTGGTGGGGAGGCAGGGAGAGTGCTGGGCTTTGGCTGGTGACTCACCTCACACGGCCTCTGTCTCCTCATCTGTAAAATGGGAACATACTCTTCTGTTGCAGGGAAGTGGAAGGCTTGGTGGGCGGACTTTCTGGGGAGGTGAGGGCTCTGAGCTCTGGCGGAGTTTCCACTTCGCCCACGGACTGAGGCCTAAGTGGCTTCCTCCAGCCTTCAGTTCCTGAGAGCTCACAAAGGCCCACTGTGCCTCTGGACACCCCATAAGTGCCCAGGGGCCCCCAGGAGCCCCTAGGGGTCCATCCTTTAAATTTCACCAACATGTTACTTCCTGAAACCCCCTGATGGGCTGTGTCATTTTAGTCTTCTCAGTATCCTTTACAGATGAGGAAACTGAGGCTCAGGGAAGGGAAGGGACTTGGCCCAGGTGCTCCGGGGAGCCGGGAGCAGAGCCAGAACCAACCCGGGTCTCTGGCCTTCCAGACCTGGCAGGTGATACAGAAAGACAGAGCCTGGGCCTGGTTGGCGTTTCCCATCTCGTCCACCTGGGGCCCCGATGTCGTGGACTGTTTCTTCCTCATGCCTCTCGGCTCCACTTCCTCTCCAGGTGGGCATCCAGGTGACCTCTGAAGACCTGTGCTCTGAGAAGCAGTGGACTGTGTGCAAGGCCCTGGCCACCTTTGTGGCCCACCAGCAACTGTCCAAGGTAGCTGACTGCTGCCACCGCTCAGCGCTGCCTGTCATGGGAGGCTCAGAGAGGACACCTTGGCCGCCCAGCCCCAGGGCCCTCCTTCCTCACCTCCCCCTGCACGTCACGGGTGGGAAGAGCCTCAGAAGAGCCTCGAGTTCCACAGTGACCCTCTGTTCTCTGGGTCCGTTGCCCAAGGAGGGCTTCGGGGGAGTGGAGGATGAATAGGACATAGCAGTCCAGATGGAAGCAGGCGGGGAGGGGCCCAGCAGAGGGTACCGGCCTTAGGAGTGGGGGAGGGCTGGGAGACAGGCCTTGTGCTGCTCCAGGACACTTGTCCTGAGTACCCCACCATCCCGGGCCACCAGGTAAAGCTGAAACAGATCAACCCGCGCACAGAGGAGGAGAAGACAGAGCACAGCGTGGCTGCTGAGCGCCGGCGCATGCGGCTGCTCTACGCGGACACCATCAAAGACCTCCTGGCCAACTGCACCATTAAGGAGGGTGAGCGGCAGCTGTGAGCACAGGGAGGGTGCAGCTGCCTAGGCCCCCCGATCAGACAGGGGAAGAATCCCTGCCCCAGCGTTCCCAGGCCCCTCTTGGACCTGGGGTCTCCTCCAGGAAAGGAGGTACTGGGGTTTTCCCCCAGTGGCCAGGACCCGGAAGAACGAGTGAGGACATAGGAAATCCCTTCACTGGCCACAGCGTTCATTTCAGTTTCAGGGCCGAGGTGCTTGGGAAGGTGGTGCCAAGGTAAGCCATGAGATTCGGTAGGAGTTTGGAAAAGCATTGCGCATCTGTGTGTGTGCGTATTTCCCATTTCCCAAAGAAGACACAGATAGGAAGTGAGACTCCCTCCTGTCCCAGAACCTAGATCCTGGTTTTGAATATCTTCCCAGAAGTGTTCCCTGAATATTTGAGCATTCAATGTCTAATTTAGCCCCCTGTTCTTACCCAAGAGGGAGCAACAGGACATACTGTTCTGCAGCTTGATTTCCTCCCTAAAATGCCTCTTGGAGTTGGTTCCGAATCAGCACATGAAGATCTCCTTTGCATGAGCTCCAAGTCCTCAGCCCCCTTGGGTCCCATCCATCCCACTGCAGCCCCGCTGAATCCCTCCTGTCCTGGGCTGTCCCTGTGCCATCGCCTGCTTCCTGGCCTAGCTGTCCCTGTGCCCACTCCACATGGCACCAGCTTAGGTTGGGTGGCTGTGTCAGCATGTGCTGCCAGAAGCCCAAGGCCCTACTCATCGTCTGGCCTGTCCTGCTGAGGATGTTCTCACCTTGAAGGGCAGGGGATGTCAGGGCACAGGGGATGGTTGGGCAGGGGTGGGAAGAGCTGTCTTGAGGCATAGCCGTGAGGTGTGGGGCCACCCGCCGTATGACCCCTCTAACCCCAGCCACCCTTCACCTGGAGCATGTGTGAGTGCTGTTGGAATGGAATCGACGCCTGCACTGTATGTAGGAGGCAGGTGCGGCCTGGAGGGGTGACATGCTTGGCCCAAGGTCATACACCCTGGGTGGGGAGAGCTGGGGTTCAGACCGGGGGCTACACTCAAAGTGGGGGTCCTGTCCACTGCTTGTGACAGGGTTGTGTCCCTCCTCCGTGTCCTCTGTTCCTTACCCAGGGCTGGCCTGTGCCTCCTGCTCACTCAGTGTTGAGTAATTAGAGACCCAGGGTGGCATGGGGCCCCAGGACTGCCTGGGGGGACCTGCCCCGGGGAACCTGCTCACCTTCCCGCCTCCTACCCTGGTCAGACCCCGAGAGCAAGGACTGCAGCCGGATGGTGCCAGCCGAGAAGACCCGGGTGGAGAGTGTGGAGCTGGTGTTGCCACCCCATGCCAATCACCAGGGCAACACCTTTGGGGGCCAGATCATGGCCTGGATGGAGAATGTGGCCACCATTGCGGCCAGGTGAGGGCTCTGCCTGCTTCCTCTCTCCTCCCCTTGGCGGTCCCTGGACAGGAGAAACCCCTTCTGGTGGTGGCATTCAAGGCTTCAGAAGCTTGGCTATTCTGTTAGGGTTTCCCAGGGCTTTCCCTGAAAGAAATGATTTCCTGGCAGCTGGCCATTCATTCTTCTACTCATAAATTCCACCACAGTCCCCTTGACCTCCTGGGCAAGCCTCCCCTTGATCAGCTTTGGGCTGGGGATGTAGCTCAGTGGTAGAACACTTACCTAGCATGCACCAGGCCATGGGTTCAATCTCTAGCATTGCAAAACCAAAAACCAAACAAACAGAAACCCTTACTTAATTTGGCCTTGCCCACACTCCTCCTAGTAAATGTGCTCCTTGGAATCAGCCATTGGCCATTCCCTGTCCCAGCTGCCCCTTCTGGCCCTGCCTTGCTTCTCCGTGTGTGACATCCTGCAGCCCACTGTGCTCTGTCTGCCGCCTCCTGTCTGGGCCAAGCTGCCCCTGACTCTTCCCTTCCTCCTAGCGGTGAAAGCGATGTTTTTTTCTGCTCTGGGGCGTTCTGCCCTTGTTCAGGGCTGTTAAGCATCGTAGGACAGCTGCCATTCACGAGTTGACACTCCTGAGCCTCCATGACTTTGTCCTTGCTGTTCCATCTCTGTGCCTTCCTCTGCTAGGTGATTCTTCCCATCCTTGGGGTCTTGCCAGGCAGCCTGAGCTCTGCGACTGACGGGGGGAGACAGTGAGGAAGCAGTGCTATTCCGAAGCCTGGGCTGGGAGTCCTGTATGATGATCTCAGGGCTGGGTGAGATCAGGGAGTCAGGGAAGGCTTCCTGGAGGGGGAGCACTTCGGCTTTGAATGACAGGAGATTTGGGGAGGGGAGACTTCCAGGCGGTGGGACAGCAGGTGTTAAGGGGCAGACACTGGAGGAAGAGGGGACTGTCCTGGGCTTCTTTCTGCTGTCCCCGACTCTGCTCCTTCCCAGCCCTGCATGTAGACCAGTATCGAAGCTGTGAGCGGGGACTTTAACACTGCCCTCTGACCAGAGCTGTCCCTGGGCTGGGTCCCCAGCAGCACACGAGGTTCCAGGCTGGGATAGGGGAGAAGGCTGGCCCTGCAGCCCTGGGGGCGTCTCTCCTGTCCCCTCAGCCGCCTCTGCCGAGCCCACCCCACACTGAAGGCCATCGAGATGTTCCACTTCCGGGGGCCGTCCCAGGTTGGGGACCGCCTGGTACTCAAGGCCATCGTGAACAACGCCTTCAAGCACAGGTGAGGGGTGGGAGCCGAGGGCACCCTGGCTGGGCCCAGCCCCCGCATCTACACTGGTACACACAGCTCCTCAGGACCCTTCTGTGCTCCCCGAGGCCCACTGGCCGGTCGGGGTCCCCTCCTCTGGGCTCCCCTGTCTGTGGGTCTGCTGTCTCAGGTGTACTTCGAGCTCCCTGCATCCCCTCCGTGGGTCAGGCCGGGCTGGCAGGTGCAGTCTGCCCAGCACAGGTTTGGTGGCTATCAGACCCGCTTCCGGTTGGCTTGGTGACCTTGGGCAAATTGTTGCCCTGTCCCAGCCTTGGGTTCCCCGTTTGTATAAAGTCCACATTCTGTGATCACAGAACTTCCTAAGACATGGTGAATAGTGGTGGCTGTGGATATTTCCTTATTTATGCAGTACTGGGGATTGAACTCAGGGCCTTCACAGGGAGCTACATCCCTAGCCCTTTTTTATTTTTATTTGAGATCAGATTTTGCTAAATTGGCTAGGCCATACTCAAATTTGAGATTTTCCAGAGCTGGGGATTTAGCTCTGGTGCCGCCACCTGCCTTGCAAGCATAAGGTCTCAAGTTCGATCCCCGGTATCAAAAACCACCGCCCCCCAAAACCAAAACAAAACTGAGATCCTCCTGGCTCAGCCTCCTAGAATGCTGGGATTCCAGGCCTGTGTCACCATGCCCAGCTGTGGCTGCTGTTTTATAATTAATAACGATAATAAGACATGCATAGATGGCAGCAATGGAGCTGGGAACCTGCGTAATGAGTGATGTTCCTAATTAATCCATCCGCCTCCGCTGGCAGCCTGTGTCCTCTTGGACCCTTTGAGGTTAGAACTGCGTGGTGTCTCTTTGCTTCCTTATTTGTCACCCCCTCCCCTGGTGTTAGCCCATGGGGCTGAGACTGGGCCGGTTTACACAGCAGGTGGTCTGTAAACATGGGTGGAAGGGACACTTCTGGGGCCCTGCCAGTGGGACTGTGGTCCAGGTCGCTGGAGGAGCTGGAGGAGAGAGTGTGCATGCTTGTGTGTACCTGTGTGTGCACGTGGCTGTGTGTACCATGCGTGTATGCGAGTGTGCGGGGGAGGGCGTGGCCTTGGGGACATCCGGCCAGCACACAAGCAGTCCCCTCTCTGCCAGCATGGAGGTGGGTGTGTGCGTGGAGGCCTATCGCCAGGAGGCCGAGCCCCACTGGCGGCACATCAACAGCGCCTTCATGACCTTCGTGGTCCTGGACGCAGATGACCAGCCCCAGAAGCTCCCCTGGATCCAGCCCCAGCCTGGGGTAAGTGGAGGAGGCGCCCCACCCACACTAGCCCCCTCCCTGCCCCTCCGCCCTCAGGTCTAAGGAAGGGGCCCTCAGTGAGCTGCAGTCCCGTCTGGAAGCGGAGCAGCTGTAGCCCCTGCCTCTGGGTCTGTGGGGTGCTGGGGCACTGTGGAGAGCAAGCCTGCAGGGGCCACTGTCAGGGGCCTGGGCTCAAAGGGTGTATCTGAAGAAAGGCTGCCCCTGCTTCCTGTGGGCCGGGTGGTGACTTGGTGAGGGCCCTCTCTCCAGGAAGGTCCCACCCTGCCTGCCTGCGTCATGGCCGAGTGCAGCCACGATAGCCCGTGCCTGTGGTGTGGAGCAGGGGAACGGGAGTGGCTAGTGGTGGGGGGGGGGCCCGAGGGGAGCTGAGCAACAGTACCTTCCCCGGCACTTGCTAGGCATGCACTCTGCCACTGAGCCACATCCCCATCTCTTTTACTTTTAATTTTGGAACAGGGTCTTGCTAAGTTGCCCAGGCTGACCTTGAGCTGGCAGTTCTCCTGGCTCAGCTTGCCAAGTAGCTGTAATCATAGACACTTGCCTTCCACGCTCATGAGTGGGGACTTTGGAGGTGGTGGTGATGAGAGTGGGCTGAGTCAGGCCACTCTGAACTCTGACCTGGAACAGGCCACTCCACCATCTCAGACTCAGTTTCCCCGTCTGTGCTATGGGGAGAGTGAGTGTGCGGCAGCCTCCTGGGTTTGCCCCAGGAGTGGGCAGGCTTCCCAAGGGGCCTGTGCATAGCAAAGCCTGGGTGCACAGGCAGTGGCGATGGTGCCCTGTGAGGGTCCCTCTGTGACAGAGGAGGACACTGAGGCCTGGTGAGGGGAGGTGGCATTCCCACGGTCACTCAGAGCGCCCCAGGGGAGTCGGGGCTGCAGCTGGTGCCTAGCATTTTCCTGGCCAGGATGCTTTGACTCCAGCTCCCCGGTGAGACCTGAGCTCCATGCTGGGGCTGCAGGGCTTCCTCCACCCTGCGGACAGGGAGGGCAGAACGGGGGCTCCCTGGCTGTCCGTGCACGGCAGCCGGTCCCTGCTTATTCCCCAGGAGGGCGAGCGGCGATACCGTGAGGCCAGTGCCAGGAAGAAGATCCGCTTGGACAGGTGAGTGGGGCGGGCCCTGGGGGCACAGGTGTGTGGGGCTGTGACCCCAGGGCCCGCCACATCTTTGGACCGGCGGGGCACTGAGCTGGGCCCTATCATCCACGCAGCCTTTCACGTTGGCGCCTTTCACAGCTGGCTTGTGAAATAATGCAGGCCCTGACATAGGGGACAGAGGGGCTTGGTGGCTCTCCTGCTGGCACACAGACAGGTGGCACCAGCAGCTGGCCAGGGCCAGGTGACTGTAAATCCTGTGTCTTTCCATTGGCAGAGAAAGGCACACAGGTTGAGAGAGGACATGCAGGTGCTCAGGCTATGAATCTGGTGTGTCTGGCTCTGCTGTGGGAGCACTTTACAACTGCAGGGTGCTGAAAACATGCTGGGTGCACAGGTGCTGTGAATCAGGAAAGTGTGCACTGGAGCTGTAAGCCCAGTAGGCTGGGAGGCTGAAGCAGGAGGATCTCAAGTTTAAAGACAGCTTGGGCAACTCAGTGACTTAATGATACCTTGTCTCAAAAAAAGGAGGGGAGTCTGGGAATGCAGCTCAGTGTGAAGGTCCTGGGTTCAATCTTCAGCACTACCAAAAAAAAAAAAAAAGGAAGGAAAGAAAGAGGAAGAGAAAGAGAAAGAAGACAGGCAGCTGGGTATGGTGGTGCATCCCTATAATCCCAGAACTCAGGAGGCTGAGACAGGAGGATCACCATGAGTTCAAGGGCATCCTGGGCTTGAATTACAAAACGAGACCCTGTCTCAAAAAAAAAAAAAAAAAAAAGGAAAGAAGGAAGGAAGGAAAGAGAAAGAAAAAGGAAGGAAGGAAAGAAGGGAGGGAGGAAGGAAGGAAGGGAGAAAGGCGCCCCCCAGTGGAGCACTTCCCACATGTCGGCACTATGCTCCTGGTGGAGACCCTGCCCCATTTCCCAGAGGAGGACACTGAGGTGAAAGGGCGAAGTCACTCTGCGAGGTGTGGGGACTCAGCCCTCAGCTGCCTCCTCCCAGGTTGTCCCTCTGAGCTGGCTGAGGTCCGGCTCTCAGCGGCTGTCCTGGGTGTCGTGCAGACCCGTGTCCTGGTCCTCCCGAACCCTTCCCTCCTGCCTGCCCACCCTCTGGCCTCAACCCTCGGGGCCAGCAGGAGGCTGCCCAGGGACCCAGCATGTCATCTCCCCTCCAGGAAGTACATCGTGTCCTGTAAGCAGGCCGAGGTGCCCCTCTCTGTCCCCTGGGACCCTAGCAACCAGGTAAGGCCCTCTGCTTTGAGGGGACAGTCTTCAGGCCCCCAGCATCCTGTGCCCTCCCCCACTGGTCAAAGCAGGGAAGAGGGCTGTAGGGAACCCTCTACCTCACGGTGATGATGCCAGTGGGGGTCTGGACCAGCCCGGAGCCCCCTCCCAAGGCCCAGGGCTCTCTCCCCAGGGACCCCGTCGTCCTGGGTCTGCTCCTCTCCCATGCCCTGCACTGCCTTGGCCCCGGGGAGCCAAGCAGGGGGAGGCAGCATCCTGTGTGCTCTCCCCAGGTTTATCTGAGCTACAACAACGTATCCTCCCTGAAGATGCTCGTGGCCAAGAGCAACTGGGTGCTGTCCTCGGAGATCAGCCAGGTAGTCTGCCCCCATCTCCTGTCCCTTCTGAGTGGCCACAGGAGGCTTCGGCCAGCGACAGGAGCTCTCAGAGCCTTTCCTCGAGCTCTAGAGACAGCTGCCCCCAGGCTGGAGTGGAGATGCCCCAGCCTGTGATCACCACAGGATGGGGCAGTGGACAGGCTGAGGAGACCTGAGCTCTGCCACTCTGGCCTGTGCCCCCAGGCGGGTCCCTTCTCCACCTCTGATGTTAGGTTGGGGTCCCAGTGCCGAGGGTCCATGGCATTGCCGCCTCAGTTGCTGCTCACCGTCCATTTCTGCTGCGTTCTCTCAGGGTCCATCTGTACCGACCCAGGGGTTCAGTCACTTGTTGGCAGTCACACAGGGTTCCAGCAGGCCATCCCCAGCCAGCACAGCCGGGGAGGATGTGGGACTGAGGCTGAGTTTCCCGGGGCAGGTCCGCCTGTACACCCTGGAGGAGGACAAGTTCCTGTCCTTTCACCTGGAGATGGTGGTGCACGTGGACGCCGCCCAGGCCTTCCTGCTGCTCTCGGACCTGCGACGGAGGCCAGAGTGGGACAGGCACTACCGGTGAGGATTGGACACTGGTGGGTGGTGTCCCTCAGCCGGGTGGGCTGGCTGGGTGTAGGTGGGGTCAGGGTGGTGAGCTTTGTGAGCCCTCAGGGAAGATGCTGAGCCTGGGCTTGAACTTGGAGGCCTAGGTTTATCTTGTTTCTGTCCCTGCTGGCTGTGTGCTTTTGAGCAAGTCACTTCCTTTCCAGGCCTCAATTTCCCCTGTGTTAATACGGGTACTTGAGGGCCGGGGATGTAGCTCAGTGGAGCTGTGCCTGGGGAGAGGTGGGTTGTGGACTTGCACTCAGGGATAAAAGTCACTCAGAGTGACTTTCAAGCCGTGTTCTGTATGGGGGATTACCTCAGGGATCACCTGGGGTGGGCTTGGAAGGCAGAGGGATACGGGAGTCCCCTCCCAGGTTCAGGCCAGTGAACAAGACCTGGGAGCTGACTGGTGGGGATGTGGGTGGCCCGGGGGAGGAGGCTGATGTGGGCCAGGTCAGCTCCGGGTGCTTGATGGGACTGGTGGAGGGGAGAGAGAACCCCTGGCTCTCCTGGCACTGCCACACTCTTGAGGCAGCTTCCGGTGCAGGGCAGGCTGGAGGAAGGGGGTGGGCATGGGCAGGTCACTGACCCTGTGTGAGAGTCCTTGTGTGCACACGTGTGTGTAGTGACACAGGGCCCGGCATGTGTGTGCCATGTGCTGGGCCCCGAGTTACAGCTCTACCACCAGCCCTGTTTTCTCACCAGCTTTGTGGCTGGGGACAGGTTATTTCCGAGTGTCCCTCATCTGTAAAGGGGGGCGCTGTGTCCCTACTGTGGGGGGTGGGGTGTCGCGATTCAGTGATGTAACACTGAATGGCACTTAGAGCAGCACCTGGCACACAGTAGGCGTTCACTTTTTTTTTTTTTTTTTGGTACCAGGGATCGAACTCAGGTCCTTGCGCTTGCGCCGCAGGCGACAAAACCACTGAGCTAAATCCCCAGCCCGTTAAATATTAAGCCCAAGCTCCAGATTGTCATGTCTACTCTGGGTGTGTGCACTGGATGGGCACAGACACGTGATCTGTGTGCTCACCCGCTATGTCCCAGTGTGTCCCCACATGTGCAAGTGTCTGTATGGGGCTTTGTTCCTGGGTCTGTGTGTGTTTGCGTGTGTACATACCTCTATGTGTGTGTGCTTGCTTCTTTGTTGTGTGCATCTGCTTGTGTGCCCACCTTTGTGTGTCCCTGTGTGTCTCCCTGGCCAGCCCTTCCTGTTGTCCCACTCTGAGCTCTGCGGAGCAGCACAGGGCAAAGTGTGTGGCACAGAAGCTAGGTGGGCAGTGGGTGGTGGGCCGTGTGCATGTGGCATGGGAAGCCCGGCACCCCTGAACTGCTGCATCCCTGCAGGAGCGTGGACCTGGTGCAGCAGGTGGACGAGGACGATGCCATCTACCATGTCATCAGCCCTGGACTCGGCGGCAATGCCAAGCCCCAGGACTTTGTGATCCTGGCCTCGAGGCGGAAGCCTTGTGACAATGGGTAGGTGACTGCCTCCCGGGCCTGCAGTAGAGTGGCCAGTGGGGTGGGCTCAGCCTAGAGTCAGAGCTCTGGTTCCCCCTGGCTGTGGGACCCCAGGCCACAAGGCTCTGGGCTGCTGTGGGTTTGGTGGGGTAAAGTGGGAGACAAAGGCGCACACTGGTGCCCTAAGGCAGGGCCAGCTATGACCTGGGTGGCCCAGGCTGCCTCACCCAAGGTCACGGATGGAGCACTTCTCACATGGCCACCTCTTGGGTATGTGGCTGGAGGGAGCGAGCTTGCCAGCTCTGCTGGGTCAGAGACCAGGACAGACGGCTTCACTCCTGCTGTAGACAGGGACAGGAAGAGGAAGAACAAAAATCTCAAGCCAGGTGCAGTGGTGCACGCCTGTGCCGATCACTGTGAGCTTCAGGCCAGCCTGAACTACACATCGAGACCCAGTCTCCAACCAAACTCCATAACTCTTCCCAGAATGTCCAGGGTTGAAAGGCCTCAGCAGAAACCCCCCAGGGGTCACACGGGCTCCTGATACCCTGTGCTGGGTCTTGCGGTGCCTCCTCTCCAGCCTGGCCCTGAGCTGTGAGAACACACGCCAGGCTGGGGAGACCCTCATCCTGTTCCGGCCCTGCCTCTCCTCCAGGGAGCCCTACATCATTGCGCTGAGGTCGGTCACGCTGCCCACGCACCCTGAGGTGCCCGAGTACCGCCGTGGGGAGACGCTGTGCTCAGGCTTCTGCCTGTGGCACGAGGGGGACCAGGTGACCAAGGTGAGACACCGTTCCTCATTGAGCTCAGTGCTGTTAGGGCAGGACCACTCCAGACCCTGCCACTACCTCCGGCCTCCTCCCTGTCCCAGCCCAGGAGAGCCAGGGGCTGAAAACCTATGCATTAAGATCTAAGAGTCAGAAGCTGCTTCGGGGGCTTGGAGAAAGCTCTGAGGTTGCACGCAGAAGACCTGGTCCCATCTAAAATCCTACCTCATTATTTACCCGGATCTCACTTCTCCAGGAAGGCTTTATATGGCTCCCAGGGCCCATAAAACTCAGGGCAGTCGGTGTTGATTGGAAAGGTGGGCAGGAGGCTGGAGGGGGTGCCACAGCTTCCTGCATGGCCCCCAGCTTCTGCAGCCTTAGGCTGGCCCGGGTGGGGACTCAACCAGTGGCTGCTACATTAACACACTTGTACCAGGAGCACCTTGGAGCAGTCCCTGGGCTGATGCCTGGAGTGTCTGTGGTCCCGCAGTGCCCTAATTAAAGAGGACTCAGTGCTGGGTTTCTGGGGACCCACCAGGGGCTCCTGGCTGGCAGGGAAGATGCTGGTGACTGTCAACACCCGAGGGAGGGTTAAGGTGAACCTGGTGGAGGAAGTTATGCCTGGCAGCTGGACAGTTTTCTAACTGACCCCCAAGATACCAGGGAGCTGGCTTGTGTTTGCTGCCCTCCCGGAAGCTGGGCATCCCAGCGCCCCCTGCCTTCCCTTTGTCCCTTTCCAAGCATGGCTTCTGCCCTGCAGGTGTCCTACTACAACCAGGCCACCCCTGGCTTGCTCAACTACGTGACCACCAATGTGTCCGGCCTGTCCTCAGAATTCTACTCCACATTCAAGGCGTGCGAACACTTCCTCCTGGACAACCGGAATGACCTGGCCCCCAGCCTCCAGACCCTGTAGGCACCCACCCCATCCTGCCCAAGGACTTGTGCACAGCACAAGGAGGAAGGTTTATTCATCCTGCTTCCCCCGGAAGCCTTGGCCCAGCACTGCCAGGCAATCAGTTCCTGCCAACGTCTGCCGGCAAGTTTTGGCGCTGGCCCCGGGGCAGCCTGTAGTAGACTCGGCTTCTGTCCTCAGCCCTGGCCACCAGCAGCCCCAGCTGCACAGCTGCAGGGCTGCTCCTGGTGTGGCTGTTTTGCACAGTGACAGTGGCCCTAGGGGAGGCCGCCAGCAGCCTGGCCACTACGTCTGTCTTGCTCTGGCCCAGTGGCCCTGCCTGCAGCTGGAAGGACACAGGTTGCCAGAGCCCCTGGCACAACTTCAGCATATCTGTGACCAGCTGCTCCCTGTAGCCGCCATCCAGCACCTCCTCAGGCCAGCCTGGGGCCACTGTCACATGGGGGAAAATGTCAGCTACAGCAGTGATCAGCTCTCTGCCATCCACGTGTCCAGGGACCACAAAACTGCCATGAGAGACTGTGGCCCCGACCCACACAGGGCGAGGCAGGTGGCCAAGGGAGGAGAGGCGTGCCAGTGTGGTCAGGGTTGGCCGGAGGGCTTCGGGCTCTGCTATGTTCATGTGGACTCCCCAGCGTCCAGGGCGCATGGCCAGTTGCAGCAGGGATGACTCCAGCGTCAGGGAATGGCCCTCCAGGACACGTACAACGGGCACAGGGTCCCTGGCTGCAACTCTCTGGAGGTGGACGTCCAGCAGGATCATGCCGTCTTTGTCTGCAAGAAGGAACAGGGGCTGTGGTTGGGCCACCGTGGGATGTTAGAGACCCTCGTTAGAGGCACAGTGGAGGGTACAGGGACACCTGAGGAGGAGGAAGAGGAGCTGGTGCTCCGCCTCTTGGGAATCTGCTGGCTTGGATCTGGGCTCCTCGTGCCATGCCTGGTACCCAGACTGACAATCAGCTGCTAGGTCAGCCCTTGGCCTTTGGGTCAGGCTCAGACCTGGGCCTGTACCCAGTCATCTTATAGCACCCGTGGCTGAGGACTGGAAGGCGCTGGACTAAGGCCAGGTGTCCCCTGCTCTTGGACACTACTACGCTCCCTCCCACCCATTATGTGGCTTATCTGGGCCTGTGTTGCCATGGTAACAGACCCACAGTACCCACTCAAGCATAGGATACCCCCAGAGATCAGCTAGGAGCACCAGGGCTGTAGGCACTTACCTGGGAGGGTAAGCACTGCTGCTGTCCCATTGCTGTGGACTTCTGGAACCAGCCACTCCAAGCTCAGACCGTCAGCCCCTTGAGGCTGGAGAAGAGGTTTCAGGCTGCCGCCTGTGTAGTACATCTGCTTCCTCGTGGCGTTTACTGTGGGGCCCCAGAGTACCCGGATGAAGTAGCTGCCATTCAGAGTGCCTTCTGTGTGCCCAGGCCCAGACATACTCTATAAGCCTCATCTCAGCCACCAGGTAGCTGCCATTTCCCACTTCATTGATTATAAGATGACGATCTGCCCAAGGCTCTGTAGCAGTGAGAGCTGGTGGAACCAGAGCCGTCTGGCCCCAAAGCTGGCAGGCATCCCTCCCTGTCACTGTGGCTCCCCTGGCAGGAAGGTTGTCTGATGGGACCCCTTGGGATGGCCTCACTGTGGGCTCTCCTAGGGGTCAAGGGCACCAGGGCTTTGCAGAGGAGCTTCTGGATCATGACAGCAGGCACTAGGAGGCGCTGTGCTCTCTGAAATGTCTGGGAAACATGCAGGCTTTGGACTTTGCAAGGTTCCCGCCTAAACTGCCTTGAACAAGCTGGGTGACTACAAATTCCTTAGCTATTCTGAGCCTCCATTTCTCTATTGCTAAATTGGAATGCCAGCTTCATGGCTGTGTGAAGCTTCGAAAGCATACCACCCTAGGGCTGGCACACAACGGGGACTCAGAAAGATTCCTGCCTCCTCTTCCACCCAGGCTTCCTCGTTTCCTCTCAGCTCTGCCCCGGTGCCCACCAAGGGCTGCCCTGTGCAGTCAGCCCACGCCCTGTCCCAGGCTCCCTCCTTACAAGCCTGCTGCTTGAACTGCGACAGGATGGGCTCGAAGAGATCGTAGTAGACTCGGTGAGCCTCCGTGTTGTCCCGGATGTAGAGGAGATCGTCCACTGACATGGGGTCAGCTCTGCCCTGCCACAGTGTCAGGGTGTACCTGCGTTCAGAGAGCTGGGTCAGTGCCTTCCTGGGACCTGGAAGGCCCTTGGTCCCACTCCTGTGCTCAGGATTGGACCCTAGACAGGCCCAGGAGGGAACATCTGTCCTCCAGCCTAGCTTCCCACCAGCCCCTCCTCCCTGAGCACCGGACCTTCCCTGGGGTTGAGGGGATTGGGCAGGGACGGGGGGGCGGGTGGGGCCAGTGTGGTATTTAGGGCCCTTCTAGCCCTGATAATCAGAGTCTGGGGATGGGTTTGCAGCCAGAAAGGGCTGTGATGGGAGGCTCAGGGTTTTTACCTCTCAGATTGGTCCAGCAGCCAGCTGAAGTGCGGCCAGGCACCCCGCACCATGACAGCCCGCACGGGGAAGGTGACCTTCTGTGGCACGGCTCCCACCAGCGCATGCATTTCCTCCAACATGGCCTTGGTGTAAGGCCTGGTGTGCAGTGGGGCTAAGTAACGGGTGGTCCAGCCCACGGACAGGGTGGTCCTGGGGTATTTCTCCTGCACCAGCGCCAGGAACCTGCAGAGCAACAGATGCTGGCTGGAAGAGCCCCACTGGCCCCTCCCTCCCTCTTGGGGGTTCAGTGGGAGGAAGGGGCAGGGTCCCTGGGGTCTGTGATATAAGGGTGGCAGCAAAGCCTACACAACAGGAGTGCCGTTTGTGGTCCCACAGAGGACGAACTTTGGAGTCAAAGTCTGGGTCTAGGTTCTGACTGACTTGGGTAGATTCTAAGACAGGATCCCTTCCAGAAGGGCAAGCCTTCTTAGAACATCCCCACACAGGCAGAAGCGGCTGGACCCGAGCCCCAAGGGGTGCAGGTCTGGACTCTGCCAGCTGCAGGTCTTTAAAGAGTCATTTTAAAAAATTTATTTGAATTTTGCCCTGATGCAAATCTTCATAGGCAAATGGCATTGCCTGATCACCCCCTCCCCAGTGAGGGAAATGAGTACAATTAACACTGCAAGAGATGAGCCATGTTTATCTTGGGCTGTGGTCTACATTTTCAAACTGCTGCTTCCCAGACGCACTCGTGTGTTGGGTGGATGGATTGGATGGATTGGCTGGGTGGCTGGACAGACAGATGGGTGGAGGGTCAGATGGAGGGTCAAAGAGCACAGAGCTTAGCACCAGAAAGGCCTCAGTTTGAATCTTTGCTTTGCCACTTTTAGACTTAGGCAGGTCATGTGACTTCTACCAAACAGTGCCTGTATTTATAAAATGAAAAGCATAGTACCTACCAAGTTCTCATTGTAAGAGTTAATGATATTCTGCAAGTAAGGGCTTAAAGCCATGCCTGGGACACATAATAAACATTTGACAACTTGAGCCTCAATTCCTGTGAGCTTTTTTGCATCTACAAACGGGAAGGAGAAACTACTAATCTGGCCGTGCCAGGTAAGTAACAAATTGAGTGTACCCGGTCCTTAACCCTCTGCAGATGCAGAGCACCACATGGCTGGAGCTCACCAGGGCTGCTGTGGATGGGCAGGGCTAGACTTGCAGGAGGGTGGGGAGGGAGTCAGCCAAGTCTTGGGCTTGTCACTGGGGAGCAGGGAGGCCTTGGGCCTGCTTGCTGTCCAGAAGTCCCCTATGTAGCAGGGATGACAAACTCAAAAGCCGATGGTGACTGCCCAATGAGGTCAGGGCTGTTAGGAAGCAGTTGGGGGAGGGGTGAGCCCACAGGAAGTCCCTCCATAGCCTGGGGTGCCAGGGATGTTTCTAAGGGCAGCAGTGACCAGGCTGAGGCTCCTCAGAAAAGGGGAAGAGGCCTCAGGTCGAGGAAGCATGCAAAGGGTCAGAGGTGAGGCTAGAAGCAAACTCAGCAAAGGTCCCCTAGAGTCCCCTTCCATAGAGATGAACACTCACTGTGTGGCATTGACCGGAATTGAGATGGGACTGTTGGGACCAGGCAGGATGTCGGCATTGATCCACACGGGCCTCCGTACCCTGCCGGCGTCCGTCAGCTGCTGAAGGAGGCCCAGCGAGGGGCCCACAGCCTTGAGGCTCTTGAAGTCCAGTTTGATGCCTGTAGGGAGGAGGCCAGGGCTTGAGGAACAGGCCAAGGGGCCAGGATGGGGGTGGGAGGGCAGGAAGGCCAGGCCCAGGGTAAGGATGGCTGCCACACAGGCAGCAGAGCCAGCCCGGAGAAGGGCAGCAGGTGCCACCCTAGTGGCAGCTGATGAAGGGCCATGATTCCTGGGCAGAGCAGGTGTGGAGGGACCCAAGACACCAGAGCCCCAAAGGAGGTCACTTGACCCTCAGGAAGAGAGCAGAGAGCAGTGCAGGCAGGGACAGGAGCCAGCCAGCGAATGCCCACCAGGGTAGTGAGGGGACCAGGCTGGGGCAATGGGCACCAGGGAGGTGTAAAGCGGGGAAAGGCCATCCAAGGGTGTGGGAATCATAGTCAAGGAAGAGAGCTGAATAAGGAAGGGGTCCAGGAGAGATCATGTGTCTGGGACTGGGCTTCCAGTTAGAGGTGGCCTAGGCCTGTAATTCCAGCCACGCGATACTTAGGAGGCTGAGGTGGGAGGGTTGCAGGTTTGAGTCCCAACAGGGCAAATGAAAAGGGCTGAGGAGATAATTTAGTGTGGAGCCCTGAGTTCAGTCCCTAGTCTTGCATAGACAGATAAGAGAGATAGATGACAGACAGAGGGCTGGGGATGTGGCTTGGTGGTGGGGTGTTTGTGCAGTGTTCAAGAGGCTCTGGGTTTGATTCCCAGCACCTGAGGGAGAGGGAGGAGTTAGATGGTGCCCAGATCCTGCATGTAACTGCAACGGGACCCCAGGGCAGCAGGGCGCGGTTGGGTTTGGAGCCTGTAGTACCTGGTCTGTGGATTCGGGAGGGAGCGCAGTGCCCCGTGCACTTCTAGCCTCTGTGGGTCCAGCTGGGACTGACTGGAGCTGAATGTGTGCTCCCCACAGCCCCATCTCCCCTGAGCTGGGCTCTGGAGCATCGGGAGGGGAAGCTGAGGCAGAGCGCTCCCTGAGGAGGGACCTCTAGCCCCAAAGGCGCTTACCCTTCTGGGAACGGGACAGCACTGTCTCCAGCCAGTGCTGCAGCGTGTTGTCACTGTAGATGGCCGGCGGGTGGGCCATGATGGGAACGCCTGTCTCATTGGCCGTGTTGAGCCCTTCTGTATTGACGTCTGCCTCCAAGACCATGGAATTGCCTGTTGAAGAGGAAGAACTAAGTCATTTTTTTTCCTTTTGTACTGGGGATTGAACTTGGGACCTTGTGCTTCTGAGGCAGGTACTAGAACCGCTGAGCTTACCCTCTTACCTTGACTTTTGGCTACATGGGAATGAGGGAGAGGGGTCCAAAGGATTTGGGACTCCATGGGGTCTGGAGAAGCCAGGCCCAAGAGCTCCTGGCAGATTAAGAGGGTGGCCCAGTACTGCATGCAGCTCAGTGGTGGAGGGTTTGCTAATATGTGCATGTGAAGCCCTGGGCTCCATCCCCAGCCTGGCAAAAATAGGGTATGAGCCCCGCCCCAAGCCTACAGGAGCCAGTTCCAGTCTGGGGCAGGTGGTGCTGTGTTGTGGGGAAGGGACCCACGTTTCTGTGTCCTCATGATCCTTTGGTGCCTTGTGCCTCCCCTGAGGCGCTTGTTTTCTCTTCTGAGACTATGTAGCCCAGGCTAGCCTTGAAGTCAGTGATCCTCCTACCTCAGCCTCCAGGGCTGGGATGACAGGCGTGCCCCACCACACCCGGCCTTACTCAAGGGTCTTGGGGACACAGCCAGGCCTGCTCACCTCCAGACTGGCCTCCTCCCTTGCCGGCCCAGGACCACCGCTCAGGCCTATCTGCTTCCAGACCTGAGAGAGGAAGCCTCCCTAGTGCTCTGAGGTGTGTGGTCCCCAGGAGAGCCCTGTGTGGTGTGTGTGTGGGGATCCAGCGAGCTGCAGCCCGCTGGTTGCTGTAATCTTTCTGCACCTGAGACTCGGAGACGCCACACAGGCTCTGACATTCATGGTTTGTGTTAGTTCCTCAAGTCTCTGGCTTCCTTTGTCCTTAAGGACAAAGGGCTCCACAGGAAGAGAGCGGGCACCCAACGGGCCAAGGGAGAGCGCTTGGCCAGGGCAGCACGGCTTTGGCATCAGACATCTGCTCCAAATCTGAGCTAAGTCACCACCAGTGCCCCGAGTCCTGAGTCCCGCTTCCTCAGGTGCAGTGACAAGCACATGCAAAGTGCTGTCATGACGCCACAGTGGCCACAGTGTTTAGGCCATGCCTCTGGCCCCCCTCTTTTTCCTCTCCCCTGCTGCCCAGCAGCTGGACTTACTGCTCAGGCCCTCCTCCATCTTGTCCCGGCTGTTGGCTCCATGGGTCCAGCTGACCAGCAGGCCATCCGGGCTGCTGACCTGGCCCAGGCTCACCAGGTAGTCCAGCATGTCTGCTTCGGGGCGGCAAACCGCGTCCACCTCACAGCCTGGAACAAACGCCCAAGGGCTGTCAGCACCAGCCCTGCCCCAGCCCGGGCTCTTCTCCAGTCATCCCATCTCCTTCCCTGGGCCCCCACCAGCACGTGGCCCAGCAGAGAGACAGTGGGACCCAGGGCCCCCAGTGCTGCGAGGAAGGACACAAACTGCTGGCCCAGGGCACTCGGGAAAGCAGTTCACACAGAAGGGCACATTTCAGGATGGGTGCACATTTGTCAGAAGGCAGAGAATAAGTGACTTCAGGCAGAAGGACCAGCATAAGTGAAGACTTGCAAAGAGTGGGCTTGTCTAAAAGAGCAGCCCCTGGGCTAGGGATGAGGCTCAGTGGTAAAGCACCATCCTCACATGTGTGAGTCCCTGGTTGCATCCTCAGCATCAAAAGCAGGAGGATGGGCCAGGGATTTAGCTCAGTGGTTTCGCCGCCTGCTGCGCAGGCGCAAGGACCTGAGTTCGATCCCTGGTACCAAAAAAAAAAAAAGCAGAAGGAGGAAGAATAGCCATTGGCCTGGTACAGGTGGAATACAGAAAAATGGACAGTATGAGATGGGGAAAGATGTCGGGGGTCAGGAAGTTGAAGGCTTTGAGCGGCAGCCAGAGTTGGGCAGGGGCTTTGTGGCCTGAGTGGGTTGTTAGAAAGCCCAGCTGCAGAGCAAGCACAGCTGGCGAACGCAGGCTGGGGTGGAGGAACCGAGCGGGTGTGGAAGGCTGCTGTGGCACAGGAGCAAGAAGGTGAGACCAGAGGCCTCAGAGGCAAGGCTGGAGGAGGGAGAGGTGGCCGGTGTGACAGGAGACTCCTCAGAAAGGCTTGGGGATGGGGCCGGGGATTCAGCTCAGTGGCACCGTGCCTGCCTTGTAAGCACAAGGTCCTGAGTTCGATCCCCAGTACAAAAAAAATACTTTCAATCTGGTACCAGAAAAATAAAGGCTTAGGGTACAGGATGCAGGCTTGGGGTGCAGATGGACCGAGGAGCCCTGCATAAGGAAGGCACAGGTAAGACTCCCCCAGAAGGAGGGTCCATCCCAGGGCCCAGGAGGCAGGAGGTGTCTCCAGGCCACTGAAAAGGAGAGAAAGTGATGGGACCTTGTGCTGGGGGGAAGCCTTGGTAGGGTTGGGGTAAGGGAAAGGCAAGTCAGACCGTCGAGGTGGCACGGGGTGAGGGGCACCTACCTGACTGGGGACCCTGGTTCAGCGTCAAGGCGATGACCATGCTGACAGCTACCGCCAGAGCTGTGATGACACCGCCAGCCAGGGCCCATTTGAAGGCCCGGCCTGAACAGCACTCCCTGCAGCCCATGGTGGCTCTTGCTGCAGAGTCCCTGAGGTTCCCTGCAGCTGGGACGAGGTGCCACGCAGCAGCAGCTAACTCTTCCCTGGCCCTAGTAGCTCTTGTAGTGTCAGATCACCCCTGCCCCTGGGTGGAGACAGCTCCCGAAGTCCCTCCCCTTCCCCCACCCGCCCTGCACCTCAGCAGGTCAAGCAGAAAATCCTGTCATCCTCAAAGTGACCTTTGAGCACTGGGTGATCTGTGTTGTCCCTCACTATTCTCTAACTCTAGCCCTCTCTGCCCCACCCCCAGGGGATCCCTGGGGCAGGCCAGGGTTGGGAACTAAGGCAGATCAGATCTGCCCAGGGACATGAATTTTCCTTCTATCTTTCTAAGATTCTGGTTGATAGGTTGGACTGGGATTGAGACCAAATTTTCTGAGCCTAGGGCATGGTGGTGCACACCTATAATCCAGGAAACTGAGGCAGGAAGATCACCGGAGTTCTGGGGCTACACAGTGAGTTCAAGGTCAATCTGAAGTACATAGCAGAGACCCTCTCTCAAATAAATAAATAAATAAATAAAGACAAACAGAGCCAGGTATGGTGGCACACCTATAATCCTAGCACTCAGGAGGCTGAGGCAGGAGGATCACTGTGAATTCAAGGCCAGTTTGGGCTACATAGTGAGTTCAGGACCAGTCTGAACTATACAGTGAGACTCTGTCACCAAAAAAAAAACCCCAAAAAAAACAACCAGGGCCGGGGATTTAGCTCAGTGGTTCCAGCGCCTGCCTCGCTAGCGCTAGCGCAAGAACCCAAGTTTGATCCCTGGTACCAAAAAAAACCCAAACAAACACAAAAACCCCTCAGAGTCCTGCATGTGGCCAGGGTTACTACAGGCCACCTCTGGGATCAAGGAGTCCTTGGGCATGGGGTTAGGCCACCTGTCAGGGGGGTTCAGGATGGGAAACAAGTTAGGGACCACCCCTACTCTAGGACTCTGGGGTTTAAATGTAAGCAATGTGCTCAGGGACTTCAGTTTATAGAGAAACCCAGAGGAGGGCCGGGGATTTAGCTCAGTGGTGCTGCACCTGCCTTGCAAGCGCAAGGTCCTGAGTTCCATCCCTGGTACTAAAAAAAAGAAGAAGAAAAAAAACCGAAACCCAGAGGGGCACTTGTGACTGATTAGTGAGGGAATTCGGGGCACAATGAGTCTGACCTGGTCTGGTTTGCATTGTTTCTTTCATTAGTAATACTACTAATAAAATACATTATTTATTGCTTTTCACATCTTTATCTCCCCTTGTCATGATGCTGGTTTTTTTTTCCCCCTTGAGTACTGGGGATTGAAGCCAGGGACTTTGCTCTAAGCTAAGTTCCCAGCCCTTTTCTAACTTCATATTTTGAGCCAGGGTCTTGCTAAGTGGCCCAGGCTGGCTTGAATTTGTGACCCTCCTGCCTCAGCCTCCTGAGTGCTGGGATTACAGGTGCGCCCCACCACACCTGGCTAACAAATGGTTCTTATGTCCCCATATCGCAGGAGAAAAAATTGGGGCAAGGAGTGGCCCTGACCTGCCTGTCACCTTGGTGCCGCATTCAAACCCAGACTGTGCTGGTTCTAGGACTGGCTGCCTGGTTTATGGCATCTGCAAGCCTCTTCCTGTCTTTACCCCTTCACACTGCTATGGTTAATTTTTTTGGTAATAATATTTAACACTAATGCTGGAGAAATCTCATTCTGAGAGAAAAATCCCAAACAGTTCTCACAGTCCGTGAGGGCCTTCCCCGTACAACCCGCCCGCATGTTAGAGTTGAGGCTGAGCTCGTGTGTGTGGTGCCACTGAGGGAGGCATCATCACAGGGGCCAGAGGCGGCAAAGGAGGACGTCCTGGCGGGGTGATCAAAGCACGGGAGGCTGCAGTGCCAGGACCAGAGCTCTGGGCAGGGTGGGCGCAGGCGTCAGGCGCTGAGGCTGTGGGGAAGTGAGCAGGGCTGGGGCGCCCGGGTGAACAGCTTGGCTTCAGCCCGGGAGGGCAGACTGTGGGGCGGCAGGAGAGCGAGGAGCTCAGCAGCGCGGGTGGAAGGGCAATTCTGGAATCGGATGCTGAGGAACGACTGGAGGAGGCCAGATGTCCCCGGGTCCAAGTATCAACACGGTGCAGCCGGCGGACCACAAGGCCATGTGCCACCCCACGCCATGCCACCCCACGCCACCCACAGCAGCCAGGGGCCTGTGGAAGTGTGAAGCTCAGACCTGGTTCCGTTGCAGGGGAGAAGAACCCAGGGTACTCAGGAGGCTCCCCGAGGACCTCTGGGGCCCGGAGCCCCCTTCCTGGTCCCTCCTTGGAGAAGAAAGCAGCCACGATGTGAGGAAAGGCGGCCGAGTCCCCAGTGTTAGTTACGTGACTGTCCCGTGGTCCAGCTCGTGAACAGTTAGCATGCTGTCAGGCCACCAGTATTTTTAAAGAATGAGGATGAGACAGAGCTTTTAATTTTTGTTTTTGGCAAAGAAAAAACCCCACAGGACTTTACACTAGCAAACTATATTTGGGGGGAAGGGAGCTGGACATTGAAGCCAGGTCTTCATTCACACTAGCTACATCCCTAGC